>JAGYYN010043403.1:0-10291 GCA_021441665.1 Euplotes cf. woodruffi 2 WChen-2021 | reverse complement strand
TTTTTGGAAAATTAGAAGATTTGAGGATAATAGGTTTTTAAAAGTTATATTTTGGAAGAGTTTAAATGAAATAATACTTTTTATTGTGTTATTGAATCGATAATGAATGATAATTTCTAAGGATTTAAAGTAAAATTCTATATGGTTTATTTTTGGTAAACTTCAATATACTATCCCAATGATCTTTATAATCACTTTCCTGATCACCTTTGGCCCTATCTCTAAAAAATTCAGCACTAAGCCTCCCTACCTCTCGCCATCTTTCCCTTTCTTCTCCCTCAACGACTTCGACTTCAGCACCTGAATCTTCTCCTTCGCGCTATTTCAGTCC
Source organism: Euplotes cf. woodruffi 2 WChen-2021 (assembly GCA_021441665.1). Classification (NCBI taxonomy): domain Eukaryota; phylum Ciliophora; class Spirotrichea; order Euplotida; family Euplotidae; genus Euplotes; species Euplotes cf. woodruffi 2 WChen-2021. The sequence continues at coordinate 9,960 of JAGYYN010043403.1, read as the reverse complement.
ATTCTTCGAAATCTCGTCGTCTCTCAATTCCAAATCCTTATCTTTAACCTTTTCTCACGTGAACAACTTCGGCGTCTAAATACAATCAACTCCTCCTATCCACCACTACCTTCACCTTTCCATCTAAAAATAGTCACAATCCGTGCTTACTCAAAGCCTTGTCGAACACATAATACTCATTGCTAAATCTCGGTGAATTACAGGCATCATTCGCTTGATTTCTCTTCTCCATACCCCGCCCCAACAAAGCATTCGCCTGAGTCTATAAATCACCCAAATGCCGTACTTTCTTTCCGCCTGTTTCCTTCTTGCTGGTGAACGGGGAGTTTACGTATTTCGCATTGGACTTCACGCCTTTCGGAAGAAAGCTCTTCCGCGGCGTTTTTGCATTGCTTATCGGGGAGAAGTAAACAACCGACTTGCAAACGGCCCCGTCTGTCCGTTGGCTCACGCACGCTTTGTTGCTTTTGTTATCCTTGCTCCTGAGGTACGGAGTCTTCAGGATTAACAACATCCTATTTTGAACTGCTGATTGCTTGTTTGTCAGTCAAGGCTTGCTTTTTGTATCTGATTTACACTGCACGCTGCTTTTAGTCTTCGATAACGACACGACTACAGATGGACACTTTGTCTCCTTTTTCAACCTATTTTATAGTTAAAATCTGTTGTGAAGAGGATGAAAAATACTCGATGTTGCGGTTTTTTAACTCGTGTTTTTGTTTCATGTTGTCACTACTGCAATTGATCTTCTTCTTAAAATTAGATGTAAACGAGGTGTCTTTTGGAATAACTGCCTCTGATGCAATTAAGCTATGGTCTTTGTCAGAACCTTGAATGTCAAGCTGCATCACTTCGATATTTGAATCATAAGTATAATCGGGGATGACTCTTTTCCTGTCGCTTTGGATGCTGATATTGTGAATTTCAGCAAGCAGGTCAAGATTAATTTCACCAATAAGCTTCATTGTTTTATTCGTCCTGTAGACTTTAGAATTACCTCATTCTTTAGATTCTTTCGTATTGTATTCGACATCAAGATCTTCGATTTTATATTTTATATAGTCTGTTTTTCTTCTTTGAGGAACGAGTTCATTCAAATAACTCTTTCTTTTTCTCTCAGAGTTAACTGGAGAATCTACTGACATTAAGTCGACTGAAGAACAAGGCGAAAGCTGTTGTAGTTTATTTGCTGTACTTTGTAAATTTAACTTCAAAATTGGACGTTCTTTCATCAGTCCATCATTCGCGTAGGTATTCGTAATTGAAGCAATATTTTCTGGTTGTTTATCATCATTTGGCTTTTCTTCGCTGTAATAATAAACCATATTTACATACTGATTTTGTGAATTCGCTTCGTTGTCGTTATTTTCAGCGTACCAAGATTCAAACTCGCTGAGTATTTGCTTTCTATTGTCCTGTATCGCCTGGTTATGCTGTTCGCTGAATCACAGCTTGGCTTCGTTCGACGAGTACTCAGATTTGTTTTGCTTATCAGCAGTAATCGACGTGTTATTGTCAACTTCGCTAACTATAAAAACAGGTTATTTTATCAACGCAAAAAATAATAGTTGCCTACCACTTGGAGACTGAATATTCTCGATGGGGATTTGAGTGAACTCATCTGAGAAGTTCGATACTCTTATCGACGGCACATATGGCGGAGGTACCTCCTTTCTCAAGTGTTTATTTCCAGTTGGTTCCCTTGAAAAACGGGTGTTGCTTGATCTCAAGAAATCCATACTTCGAGCCAAGCCTTTCACGTGGATCTTTGCAGATCAATTTGCTGATAAGATCTCTCGCATTTTGCGAAATATGCGAGTAAAATCTCGGTTTGTCATTAAGAATCGCCGTGTACATCTTTTTCTTATCTTGGTTGTAAAACGGAGGAATGCCGACCAGCATTTCATACAGAATAATACCGATCGAGTAGTAGTCGAGGCACCTGTCGTGGCCTATTTTTAGTAGCATCTCTGGCGACATGTACTCAGGAGTCCCTCAAAACTCAAAAGACACCGAGGACTCAGTGAAAAACGGTGTGGATAGGCCGAAGTCGGTGAGCTTCACGTGCCCCTCAGCGTCAATCAGTACATTTGTTGGTTTCAAGTCTCGATAAAGCACGTTCATCGAGTGTAAGTATTCAATCGCGAGAATGATCTCGATTAGATAAAACTTTGCCAGTTTCTCTGAAAGCCTGGTCTGCTGAGAGATTAAGAAAAATAAGTCGCCACCTGGTCAAAAGTCTAATAAAAAGTGTAAATGTTTTTCTGATTCGATGCTGCAAACAAGCGATATGATAAATGGATGGTTTGTTGTATTGAGAATGTACTTCTCATTAACTATGTAATCGTACTTTTCCCATTTATTTTATCGTGCTGATGTCCATACACTTTAAAGCGTAGATCTTCGCTGATCGTTTACATCTGGTGATGTAAACGAGGGAATAACCTCCTTTACCGATTGTTTGTAGGACGTCGAAGTCCTCGAGGTCGTACTCGTAGTACTCGTCAAAGTGATCGAGGATCGGTTTCTTGTTGCTGTACGGCTGGAAGGTCAACAGCTCCAGTTCGTCGTTTGCTTCTAAACAGTCCAGGTTTTTACCGATGTTCATAAGGAAGTAATCGACACCAAAAAGGCTGTTATTTTGTCTTGATGCCGATCACACATTCGTCACTGCGACTTTCAAGGGCTGAGGCTAACGGTAGTTGAATTTTTTGAGTTGAGGATAAGGTCTTTTGTCTTGAAGAGATAGATTTAGATTAGTTATTGAGTATGAAGTTGAAGAAATAATCATAACTGAAATAATTATGGTGTTTGAATTCAATTTTCAAGATAAGTAGGTCAATCAATTTCTTAGCATGCATTAAAAATACTATCCGTTTTATTATACAAACGTTTTGCCTAATTACTTCTCTTACTTTTTAATCTTCAATCCTATTCCATCAACCGTTAACTTATCCTTTACCTCTTCACGTCTTGCAACTAAATCATCATGATAAAATCAATTAATCTAATGACGTATTATCGACATAAAAAGCAGTCACTTTAAAATTTCTGAATTTTCTTAACATAAAACTTCAATTATTCAAAAACCATAATCTCCAAAAATCACCACATTTATAAAAATCCTCACAAACGTTAGAAATCTTCAAAATCACTTCTTCAATCACTCCGAATAAAAATAGTTTAAATCAGCGAAAATAAAAATGCTAATAAAACCACAAAAAATACATCTGTGATTTCAGTCCCAAAAAAGCGAAGTTATCCAATCAAAATGGTAATGAGGGCCTGGGAGTGTGAAATAAGCAGAACAGCTGCAAAGTTAATTTACAAAGCAACGACACTGATTGTGGTAACCACAATCAGTGTCCCTGTGATTTGTCTAATTCTTACACTTCAGCTTGCTGTGCAGGAACCTTCTCAGCTCTTGAATGTCATTGCTGCTCTGGTGGTATACAAGCTCGTCACGGTAGAAGACCTTTAAGTTGAGGTTTTTGGCCTGCTTTCTCCACGAAAAGTTTTTGTTCCCCATTCTGTCTTTTCTAACAAAGGCTATTAGGATTAGTGATACTCAAATTCACTTATTTCGCATCAAAATTTATACTGAAGACTCAAAATTTATCAAGCAAACGTCTCAAAATCTATTTGGACCAAAATAATAAGCAACGAACATCTTAGCCTCCTTACTAGTTAAAAAATATGTCGAAAGAAAAATTATTATATTATGATATCAAAAATCAATTTGATCAAAAGTGTTATTGTGAATTTATAAAATATTGGACGATTTTTGATAATAATTAAGCCATATTATATTACTGATTCTTACGAATGATTAAGAGCCATCCATTTGAACTGTCTTCAAAGCCGTCACAGGAATTCACTGACATACTCAAGATCCAGCTCAACGACGAACATGAGAAATAAACTGCTACAAGAGCACCTTTCACTTAAAGGAAGGAAAGCAAGCTACAATGTGAAGACAAATGATGCAGCCCTTCTTCCGAATACAAATATATATCGCAATAATTTATTAGTGAACTGCGAAGATGAAAGCAATCGCAATATTAAAAATTTAAAAGCCACTGAGTTGAGTTCCACCCCTCAACCTGTGATCGTCTCAAAGCGCAGCATCATCTGCAACAGCGCTTTGAAATCACCACATTTGGCTGAAGTCAAGCATCGACGCCAGCTAAGCAAAGTTGTAGATTATTCAAAAATGACTGAAAGACGAAGCTCTGAAGCTATGCTGAGCTCGAGCGCTTCTAAAAGCAAATAAAGTCGCTGATTATTGAAAGTATATTTTACTCAAATTTTATACTTAAAATATACTTATTAATTCGCAATTAAAATCACGACTTTCACAGTGAATATAATTTTCACTTTTAGAGCCCAAAGCTGAACTGGCGCATTACCAGATGTATTCAGGAAGCTTCCGATGATCACGAGTGTGAATACTAGAAATAATAGCAAAACGAATGGTAGTATTAGCTTATTAGTAATTAATCTCTTTTTAACTTATTCTAGAACAAATCGAGGGGACCGCTGAAACCTCAAATTCTGGTAAGTCTACATTGATATCGACTCATCACAGTAATTTGTTCTTTACTAAATAATAAGAAAATTAGTATTTTAGCAGTAAAAATAAAATTATTAACAATCGATATTGAAAACCTGAATATTGATGATAAAATTAAAGATCTTAAAAACGACTATTTTTAGATTAAAATATGTATATTTTTATTAAAAAAATTATTGACTACTTAATTACAACTAGACGTTGTACTGCTGAAAGCTTCATGAAAAAGCGCCGAGTATAGCCAGAACTATGCTAATATTATACTAAAATTCGTGTAATCTTCGATTTACTATTGCTAAATAGGAAAGTACCAAGTTTCATCGCTCGTGCTCAAGCTTACGAAAAACATCGAAGAAGCGAAGTTAGACTTAAAGTACAAAAGCCAAAATAACGAGATTAAAACACCGTGGAAAAAGCCATTTTCAAAGGCGAAGTACTTACGAAACCTCGAGTTCGAGCCTCCTGTCAGCAACACTGAGTGACTACCTGTTGCTTTAGTGAAAGAAGCGATCAACTATACTTCTGTTGAAATCGAGCGGGACATGGAGGAGCTTGAAGACAATATTTTATACCAAATCGCAAATGATCAAAATATGGCGTTTATGTTCAAAAAGCGAATATAGCTAAATACAAGTAAATTTGCGTGATAATTAAATAGGCTAAATCCTGATTATATGAATGGCATCGAGCCACTGGATACAATTGACAGTTTAATCGAGATTAATAAAAGCAAAAAGTTCGGGGTGCTAAACAAGTACCTCCGCCTCAGCGAGTACTTCTGGGATCAAGTCATCCTTCCTGAAGCTTACCAAAACACCACTGACTATAGCAAACGAGCGTTTTGTAAAGAAGTGCTGAGATGGGACATTTTTGAAGAAAGCTTCCTATCATTTTTATTTAACTCCACTGATATGACTGAAAGGAAGTACAATAAGCTCAGTGTTACAAAACTCGTAAAATCGCTGTTCAACGAGCTACATTCTTTACAAGAAGCTGATAGTCAAGAGGCATGGAGAGTTGAAACAGTCTACAGCCCCCTGACCAAATCACAAGTGCTGACTCACTACAAAGGACCTGTTGTCAAGAAAGCAGATTGGGTCGCGTTTGCGAAATAGAAGAGGACTCAAACGCGTACTCATCGACGCTTGTAAAATACTGACTGACAGCAGTACAAATGGCTTTGATGGTATCAATTCTAAGCAAGGATTTGCAAAGTCTTCATCATCGGCTGGTCGATCCGAAAAAGCAAAAATAGACGACATCGAGCGATCGAAAGATCCGTATATAAAAAGGTTCCGCAGCGTGCAGCTGATCAAAGACAGCATTTATAAATATGCCTGAGGGTCACTTTATAAAGGACAAAGGAAAGCAGGAAGAAGAGAGGGATTCGGACAATTTACTCTTTCAACAGGCGATGCTTCGTATGAAGGCAACTGGCTAAACGGGCTTCAACATGGCGCAGGAACTCTTAGATTTACTGTTAACCAACATGAAGACAGCCCTGAACAAGGAGTTTACACTGGTGAGTGGGAACACGGATTTAAAAATGGTACTTGAAGGATTAAGTGGAACGATAGGTCTGAGTTCCATGGACAATTCGAAACAAATCTTATGGTTTTTGGTACTTACACCTGGTATGATCAAGACAACTGCCTTAATCGGTACATGGGGCTATTTAAAAACTTTAAAATGACCCATAAAGATATCTTAGCGTATAATTTGAATAATAAAAATCATTAAAAGGTAAAATAATTCAGTCATGAGGTATAATACACTTCAAAAGCTTAGTTTATTTAAAAATTGAGTGATCTTAAATAAATTTTTATTTAATAATTTCACTATGAAAGCTAAGAAAGCAGATTTGATTAAATATAAAATAAACATGTGAATAAGTTATCTTGGCTTATTGATTTTTAGATTCGAACTGAGATAGAGATATCCTGCTGGTGAGTTCTTGTATTTGTCATAGTTCTCCAATGAACTATTCCTCTTCCGCTTCTTCATAGAGCTAATGCTCGATCAGGTTAAATTCATTGGCTTTACTGGCATTATTGATCGATTCGGATCATGTTTTGAGTCTATAGTTTATCTTATAAAAACTCAATTTAGTCCATACTGGTATTAAATATCAAATTGACTTCTTCTTTGCTGATAAGCTTAATAATTTTATTAGTGATTTTTGGATTTGCATGATGTCTGCAGCATAAGCAAAGCAATACTTACTGAAGGTATTTGTAAATCAGCCGCAGCAGCTTTAAAAATGGATACAATAAGCGTCAGTCTTTAAATGCTTTAAAGTCAACCATTTTTATTTCATGCACATCGCAAAAGTTCGTATTTTTGTCAGTGTTCATGAAGCTTTGCAGTGACGAGATGACTTGTGAGATCAGTTCGTTCTTTTGCAACTTCTTTGCAGTTTTGATACTTCCAACGTCTCGTTTCGACTCGAGTTTATTTAACTAAGCTAGATAAGGGAGCCTCGCTTACTAAGAAAATCAATTTTGGTCTTGATGTACCAATCACACGAAACAAGCGGTGATATTTGGATCCTAAAGATAACTAAAAGTCATTCATACCTCGCTTCTGCATTTGAAGTTGCATAGTTTGAAATATTTGACTGTATCAGGTCTTGATTTAGCGAGGCATTCGCTGTCATAGCGATCGAGCCCCTATTTTTGATATCAAGATCGCTAAGTTTAATCTCTCTTGTGCTTTGCTTCAATCGTCTTTTCCTCGACCTTGGCTCTTGAGAGTTCGCCTATCTGCGTTTGTGATGGAGCCACTTACGTCGATATTCTGCTGCGGAATGTATAAATTAATCGTTTCCTTCGTTTCTTGGTTCATTGAAGAACTCTGTTCGTCAATCGGAAAAATTTCAGATTTATTTAGCAGAAAGCTATCATTATTTCAGGTTGTCTTCTATGATTAAAGCTTCTCATCATTCTAGCGGCAAGTGAAAAATAAAAACTAAAAGATGTAAAGGCTACATACTGATATCAGTAAGCTTCCTCATATCTATTTTTGAAGAGTTGATTTTATTGATGTCGAGGCCTTTGTTGCCATTACCAACAGCAATGAATGTAAAGTGGTTTGCAAACCGCTTCTGCCTCGACAAGTCCGGAGTCGAGCAAAAAGCAGATGCCGGACTTGACACTCGATTGCTATTCAACACAGACACCTGCAGACCTGGATTCAACGTGCTGTTGTTGATGAAATTATTCGACTTGGCAGCGATGTTTAAATTTCTGTGATTCGGCTCCCAGCTTGACTTCTTCGTCGCTTTTCGGTTGACTCCAGTGATCCCGCGGATGAAGTTCTGCTCTCGTGCTAAGGACTCTTTAATCTTGACTGCATTATCGAAAAGTTCATTGTACTTGAGCTCGTCTTTGTTATGCGCTGCCTCCATCAGCAGCTTTCTCGGTACCATGCTGCGAATGAGTTTTCGATTGACTTTAAGACTCTATTCAAAATTTTGATACGAAATTCAATTCATTTTTGAATTTTACAGTAAAGAAATTTATGAATTTTAGCAAGAAAAAAGTTATTTAAAATTTAGTGAAAATATATCAAAATTCATTGAAATCAGTAAATTTTTTATTTTAGCTTATAGATAGTAATTTTGCTTTGTGCATAAAAAACTGATAAATCTAAATTATTTTTATTTAGATTTAGAATATCAAAAGGCAAGTAAATGCAATAAATTATTATATTGTTTTTATTAATAATTGCTTATTGCTTGATTTACAAATTGAGTTCGTTTTTACTATTTTTCAGCTTATTTTTAATGTAAATAAAATTAATTATAATGTTCGTATAAAATCAAGATAGACTGCATATTTGATTATTAGTAAAAGAATTAAAGCAATAAAAATATTTAGAAGCGATACAATTTATTTAAATTGAATAAATCCAATCTTTATTAATTCTTCGAAAATTTTGTATTTTCTTTCATAACAAAATTTGAAGATTATGAATATTTTTTTCAGAAAAAATAAGAAACTATTCTTATTTTTTCAATATGGTTTTTACTCAGTTTTTTAATAGAATTTTTACTAAAATTTTAAATAATTTTTATCCATGAATTTGGAAGAAATCGAATGACAGCTAGTTAATTTTTCAAATCTTCAAAGAATAAGCTTTTAAATTAATTAATTAATAACATAACATATGCACATTTTTTTAATTCACTAACCAAATTTTTAAGACAATTTAAAATATTTTTTAACATCATGAATAAGTGATTTAAATTATCAAATACATCACAGTATTTTAGCTTTAAAAATCACAACTTACTGATTGTTTATTTAAACTTATTGTCTCCAAAATTATAAGTATTCGTATCTGCTGAAATTCAGCTGTACTCTTCAGATTCATCTATAAGACCCCAAATTTTATCTATTTTTTCACATAAAAATCGCTTTAAAACACCTCTCTTTCGCATATTCCAACGAAGCCTGCAGATTTGGAGGCTAAAAACAGCAAAATCTCGATCTAGTGGCTACCTTTAGCAAACTTGGCCGCTGCATCAGTTTTCGCAGAAGGAGTAATCATGCCTGTGGTGAGTAAGCTTTGCCTTTTCGCCTAAAATCGGGGTTAAAGGCTCCTGCTGCTTACGAATGAGTTTTGGTCGATAGGAAAAGGCTGCAAGAAGTTATTGCCTAACTTTTCAATGCGTTTGAGCGACTCTCGGATCTCTCGGTTCGTCCTCCGCTTGCTCAGCTTCTTGCTCTTATCTTTCTTGATGATTTTAGTGACTAAAGTCTCTCTATTTTTGTCCTTCGGAAACAGCTGCCTGTAGAGGAAGTTCCATTTTGATTTATTTGTACGAATTCATTTCGGAAAAATAGCAGTCGGAATTGATGGTCTCTGACTGCTTGTACAGCCCAGAGGCCTTGATCGGCACTCGTGAGTTGTAGATCTTAATCGTCTCGGACTTGTTCGCCGGATTGATGATCGAAATGACTCCGTCCTTTTCAACGACAATCGGGGCCATCGCCATTGGGTCCATATTTAATGCAATTTTGAAATGTTATATAGAAAACTTGGGTGCTGAAGTATTGAAATAGGCAGGGGACTGTAGAACTTATCCACAGCTCAATACTAACTATTTGCTTGCTAATTGGAAATGTTGACTTGTAGAAATAAAAATAATAATTTGAGTTGAAAATTTAAAATCAAATATTTGAAATGTTAAAAATAATATTTTGAGTTTTTTATGTCGAAATTTAAAAGTGGTTTTTATGCGAGAATTATTAATATTATTGATAAATGTTTGACCGAAGGTAAATATAAATTTATTGAGCTTTGATAGCTGAGCTGAGTGCTAGTTGAATCAATATTATATCAAAACTGATTCTGGAACAATTGTAAGCCTGAGTATAATAATT
>JAGYYN010043380.1:0-10810 GCA_021441665.1 Euplotes cf. woodruffi 2 WChen-2021 | reverse complement strand
TAAATCGAGGCTCCGAAACAACCTGATTTCTAACATTCAGAACAGAGGGAGGGTGTTGAAAGACACAAGGCGTAATTTTTCAAAAGATAACCTAAGTAACAGCCGGAGTATCGAAAATAGGAGTATAACTAAGTCAACTAGAAATAATACTCGGAATGCAAGGAATTTACCCCAACATAAAAATAATACTGTGAAACAGCTGGACAACGTTAATTTCTCCAATCGACGGATTATTTGGTAAGTGATGCGTACGATCGCTGGTGATAACGTGGTTTAGCCTCTCTCCGGATTTAAATGTATCTAATCAATTAAATGAATCCTCTGTTCTCTCGGTAAGCTTCCGCATATTAATTTACTGCTTCAGCTGAGTCTTCACTATGAGCCTTGATGATGATAATTTTTATCGAGACTACTCGTGATGCAGTTTTATATAAATTTCCATTTTTTGACTAAATTAAAAATCTCCAGTTGTTTTGTATTTAAATAAAAATCTAAAAATGCGTGGTCAGCTCATTTTTACTAAAACTGATATTTTAATAGTAGAAATCTTGAAAATTAGATTTTTATTATATTGAATTTTTATTTTCTACCTGATATATGATAGTCATTTCAGCAGGAACTGAGTGAACTGTAATTTTGCCTGATGCAGTTTAAAATCTAAATTTGTATTATGAAAAATGCTTAATACTCATCGGCATAGAATATGAATGCAATGAAGTCGCCTGAACCGAATAATAAAGTGGCAAGTATGCTCGTGTCCCCACAGGAAAACATGAAAAAGGTCAGGTTAATTTCTTGTTGAATATGCGTTAGTTAAATATACCAAATATTTGCATGTTGTTTTAAATACCTCGAAAATTGCTTTTTAAGCTTTCAAAAAATCGAAGGTTCAAGCTGAAAAACAATGCTCAACATTTTGGTGCAAAATATTCTGGTCTAATCTTGGAAATAGAATAAGCGTAATTTTAAGCTGAAAAAGATCGTGATTAACGACAGTAAAATCATCAACAAGACACTTAATAAAGGTATCAATATTTACAGAGGAATTTGGTGATTGGGTTTGAAGGGAAATTAGCAGATATATTTAGGCTTGTGATTGTTTGTATCCTGCTTTTGATGTATTTTATTTATCAAATATTATATTTAGATCGAAAAATTAAGCACTTGTTTGCTGGATTTGGAGAAATTTTAAAATTTTTAATACAGAAAAGTGTCAGATTTTTTATGAGAAATAGTGGTTTAATAACGTAATCGTATTTCTTGGGTCGAATTAGAGAAAAATTTAGATATTAGAAATATTATATGATTATTTTAAAATGTATCGAGTCTTCATTCACATTCATATTTGATTATCAACAATTTTAAATTTTAGTTATTCTACTAAAATCTAATTAGAAAAATTATTTCAAATCTCCTCAAACTTCATATTTTCCCCTTCCCTGCTCAAAAATAATCTCCTTTAACTTAATCAAATTCACCTTCCAAAATATCAAAAATAACTTTCCAAAAAAGCAATCAAACCAATTTAACCTTTTACCTCCAAATAAAATCCTAAACACCCTTCCGCTTACCTCATAACTAACTATTTCAATTAAAAATGACCTCTTTACCTCTGAATCTCAGAATTACCTCTAATGTAGAATTAGAAGGCAGCGTAACCGTAAAATCAGTATTATCAAACGCAACTAAGACCATAACTCCATTAAAATAAAGTCGACAGGTAACCAAGATGCTGATCTTTAGCAAGCTATATCAAAAGCTGCAAAATGGAAAGTACAACTGGATCGAAAACAGTTCAAAGGTCGGAAGGTAAGCACGACTTCTCCCCAGTCCTCTAAACCGTCCGCTTCAAGCCTAATATTTTTGCAGCTCAGTCTCAAGGCGCCTTTCGATATTCAAAACTTTGTATTCGCCGAAAAGCTCACCGAAGTACGACTACACCAAGGAAATATGAGAAAAAGATGAAGACTTTATCAATATTTTTGAGGTACGCTAAACCACTCAAATTCTAGACTGAAAAGGAATTCAGAGCGGGACTCAGCAAGATACTCAACTCGGCCGGTCAAGAAGACGAGAAGCTAAGGGAGAACCTCGTCTGTAAGATCAAGAAAATCTGTGATGACTACGAACTCGCAGACGATACCTTCTTCCGCACTGTATTCCTGTATGATCTGCTCACGAGGAGTAACCACACCGGCTGGGAGGACAAGTGCATACTTGAAAATAAACCGCTTGAAGATCTATTTGTTTTCGCAGAAGGCGAAGAAAATGAAAAATAAGACGATGCAGTATGAGAAATTCTTCCAAATGCTCTCCTGCCTTGCAATCGCTATCAAGTACTACGAACACGAAAAGCTTTCCCCCGGAGTCATGCACATTTTAAAGTACTTTTGAATGGAAAAACTCAAAGTCAAAATTAAATCTAATATCAAAGAGCTCGAAGAAGTCGAAGACCTTCAAGAAATCATCGTTGAGATTATTTATGAGTTTATATGTGAGAAACAGACCGAAATCATGTTTAAGATCGACTGGAAGCTGCAGATAGTCTGAGTTAAACACTTTATCGACCATTTCGTAAGGATCCTTCCTGACTACAAAACTCTTCACCTGTGCTGTATGAAAGACAACTTTTCAGCGAAGCATTTAGATAAAGAAAAGTAGCTCGACTAAAATATTCTCAAGCAGCATGATCAACCTGCAGCAGAAGATGAATCACGAAATCGAAGACTGAATCGATTCAGTATCAAAACTCGCGCCGCTGGTCTCGTGATACATCGAGTTTTCATCAGATGAAGTCGGGGCTGCATCTTTACTGATTGCGATCAAGCACTCAATCAGTACCATGAATAATGTACTGACTAACGATAAATAGTGAACTGGCAAATATAAAGAAAATGTACAACAAATGGAGTCATTCGTTGTTTTCGAAATACAAAATCAACAAAGAAAAGGTGAAGCAATTTACTGAATACCTAAAAGACTTGCTATCAAAAGTATGCACGTCATAGAGTAAAAACAATGGAGAACTGTTGCTCTTCCAATTAATAATATAATAATTTACTGCATAACTATTTCAATACTTGAATTTACCTTCTTCATCGCAGGATGAAGGATTTTAGTTCATGCTTAAGTTATTCTACAATAATAGGCAAGTGGAGTTTTGTATTGGTTAATATCCAAAATTTAGCCGAATTTTAAATAGCCAACAATCCCCACAACTGCCTAAATAATAATTGAACAAATAAAACAACGAAGATTTGTAAATTATAAGTTTAAATTTTACATCGTTATATATTATTTTCAAAAGCATTCAGCTTATTTTTTAATGCATTTTTGAGCTTTCAAGTGCTTCGTGCCAGTTTTGTCGGCCCCTTTCTGCCTTTACGCGAGTTCGGCTTCGCAAGCGAAATCGTATTATAAACGTTTTCATTTAAAACGGTTGTGTTTAAAGTTCTATTGTCCGTTTCTATGCTGATTCACTTTGAATTTTTATTCTTCAAAGCGATATTATTCAGCATTTTCTTTCTTCGAGATTTGCTGACTTGATCAATCGCTTTATTGAGCTTTAGCCTCATTTGCGTCATATCATGATATTTTGTCGGACTGCTACTTTTGTGTATCAATAACGCCGAGCTTGTTTTTCATGCCAAGCAAGTACTTTTTAATAATCCGAATTGAATTGTCGCTACACGGGTTGTCTTTAGCAACGATTCAAGCAGTTTTTTCACCTAAAGAAAACTGTTTCCTCACTCGTTTTGATGCGAAATAAATCGGAGTCTGACTCTTGTCATTAAGAGCCTCGACATTAGCGCCTTTCGAGATCAAAAGAGCAATTAACTTGATGTCGTTGTTAATCATCGCTTTGTGAAGGCATGTGTTTCCGTCTTCGTTCTTTGTGTTGATATCAACTCCGCATTTCAGTAATATTTTGACGGTTTCGATATGCCCACCAGCTGTAGCATAATAAAGAGCGGTATTGTTAAGCTCGTCTTTCACGTTGAATAGATCTACTTTATTTTTAGTGTTATTTGCCCGTGAAGTTCTCTAGCTTCTTGTTGAAGACCCTCTTGAAATAAGTATGAATATTATTCTTGCCTGCGTTTATGATATTCTGCTCTTCAATAGTAAGCTTCTTCCGCTTGCTATTTTTCACACGAATATTATTAGTGGCAGTCTTTGGCCGCATATGTGCTTGTGAACGTCGAAAATCTGCGCTTTGGTTTACTTTGAAAGAGAAAAAGGGATACCTGGCTTCGACTAGGGTCTCGTCTCGCTTCGCTATCAGATCAATCGACTTCTTTGTGTTTGGCATACTTGGCTTCCGACGGCAAGAAATGAACGTACGCGTACCGTTAAAGTCAATAATAATATCTTTACAGATTGAAATTCTGAATCCTGGCTTTGTACTAAATGATCTGTCCATTTTTAATTATAGTTACTATTTATTCTATGAATAGTAAAAGAAGTAAAATCTTTTAAGTTTTAATTTGTTTTATCAGATGATGCTATTATTATTTTAATTATAAATATACTTTTATTTAAAAAATTAATTTTAATGACTATATTTTGATTAAATAGGTCTAATTTTATGATATTTTTGGCAATATATCAAATTTATTTTATTATATCTATTAAATATAACTCAAAGTATTTTGATAGTATTTTTAAATCTTATCCACATAATACGATAAACATTCCAACTTAAAATTTATATTCAACTCATTTATATATCTAATCTGCTCAACAAATGTTTGAATTATAAAAATTGAAAATGGGTTGTCCATGTTCGATGTCTAAAAGTAATAAGCCAAAGAAGCTGCAAAAGCAGGTGGTCAGAGCCAACTTCAACATCAAAATTAAACCTCACTTTTACCAAATTATCTACGACTACGGTAGTCATTTATTCTCCATTTATTGATTAGAAATATCAAAACAAATAAATTCGAAGCATAAGGAAAATGATTGAAATCCAGTTCTTCATTTAGCTATTAATTAATCATCTAAATTATCAATCCGCAATAAAATCCAATTCCTATTATTTTATTTTGTGCATATTTTTTATAATCTCATATTGTCTTATTCAATTTTTATTTTTGCATATTCACACTTTTTAGATCGAAAATGCAATTACAGAAGAAAGGTTATTTTATGGTAAATCAATCAAAAATAAATATTAAAATTTTGACATTTCAGTGCAAAAAATTATTTTTATTTGTCTGCTTTGCAATTGGCTATCAGTAAATTATAGAACAAAGGAATTAGAGCCTCGCTGTATTTATCAGCTAAAAATAAACAAATTTTTTATTATTTAGCCATCATAAATCTGCGGATGTTTATATAACTATAGATTATTTTCGTTCTTCACTCTCAAAGAAATCGCAGAGTTGACTAAAGTATCTCGGCGGTTTTACCGAATCACCGGCCTTCGTGAAGTCCTTGACAGATTTAAAAGCCCAAGCGGACTGAAAGACGGCGAGCAGCTGATTCGGTGCAGCAATATTGAAGAAATCAACAATACGGTTTTATTCGAAGGTAACGCTTTGGTAATATTAAACAGGCACGAATAACGCTGTTCAGTCCGACAATAATACTTATGATATTATTGCCGATCAGTACGGCAATAATTATCATTTCGCAGCTGAAAAAATGACGCTTAATAATCGCAGCTTTGAGATTAAGCATGCCAACAGCCTAGTTTCGTGAAATAAAGATCAAGGTAGAGTTGGTAAAATTAGCCTCTAGATCTCATCGAGCACAGAGCATCAGGAATTAAATAACAACTCTTTGAATTCAGAAGTTATCGGGATGATATTGAAAGATAACAACCAAATTAAGACTCCGTATTGGAGCATTAAAAGCTCCAGCCAGAATAGAGTATCACTTGATGAAATCATGCTTCGAAGTATCGGGCTAAGCTCAGAAAACGACCATCGGACAGGATTTGATAAGTTCTTTGAAGACCACAAATTATACAAACAAAGCTTGAATATTCGAGGCAAATAAAGACTCGATCTGCAAGCGTTTAGTCTTCCACAAAGAAGATTATGCGCCTGAAATGGTACACTAAACTTTCTGATATTATAGAACAAAATTATCGAGGAAGAAATAAAAGAAAACAACAGTGTATCAAGCCCAAATAAAAGCAACACCAACAGCCTGGACTTTAACCTATTCTCCAGTTCTCAAATTCCGAAGATCAGTGACAACAGCAGTAATTTATACAACCAAAAGTAGCAGGAACATAAGCATGACCAAGATCGACGGTATGACGTTGGAAGATGATTTATAGAGAACAACAATTCACTAAATACGATCACGAACCCAGGAACACCGCTAAAGGACTCAAAGCTCAAATACCAAGCTACAGCAGTTTTTATTAAAATAATAATAATAATAATTACAGTCACAAGTCAAAAATACGACACAAGCATTAAAAACGCATTTTATGAGTTATAAATAACCGCGGGGTTTGGTGATTTTAGGTGCATTTTACTAAAGAATTAATTTTGCTTGAAAATAGTACTTTTTTGGTGTTAGAAATTGTGAGAAATAGATGAAGAAATTGACGGGTTTGGGTTTTTAGAGGGTGAGGAGGGGTTTTAGGTGAACTGCTGTAAATGAGTGTCTTCGGCGAAAAGACGACAAAGATTAGATACATTTGGATTAGTTGAGGAACTGTAATGCTTAGCGTTTTCACTGAATTAAATTAATAATTTTTAGAGCTCAATTACTTTATGTTTATTTATTTAATAACATTGATTAATTTTAATTTTTGATAATGGAGAAATCTTGAGTAAGAGAAATTTTTTACACTGCATGATATTTTGTTTTGGCTTAAATGGTGGTAGACAAAACTTTTAATAAAAATGAATAAAAAACAATATAAAGCATTTAAATAATTTCTAAAATATCATAAGAAAATGTTTCTGTAAGTTAGTAAAGCTTTGTTCAGATAAATGAAATCTCATTATAGTTTACTATTAATAGTGAATATTTTGACTTCAAATTTCTATGCTAATATAACGAATATTACCTCAACACAACGATTATAAATCTAAAATAATATTCAACTACAAATTCCATCAAACTAATCGTAAACTAAGCTTCAATTCTACATTATCTATGACAAAATTTTAATATTTTATTCGACACCTTCAAAAATGCATTTTTAAAATTCAAATTAAACTGTAATTGTTGCCATTTTAAATACTGAAATTTAGTTTTTTGGCGTTTAAAGACTTTTGCACTTAATAACCAATTCAGTTTGTATGACCCAAACTTTGAGTCAATATAACTTTGTTATACTCTAGAACAATAAAAACAACATCTTCACGATGCAGACAATCTTCGAGCAGCCCAATCGATCTGACCTCAATTTCGACCTCAAAGTGACCAGGACATTTTACCAAAAGCAAAACTGCCCTAAGGCTGAAGTGCAAGTCGGGCGCACTCGCACAAGGTTTGACTTTACCATGATTCGATTAGATTAAATTAACTATTTACGCTGACACGTATAGACTGAGGTCAAACAAATTCGAGAAGGTAAAGTCAGTTTGCTAATAGACAGCGCCTCACGATTGCACAGAGTAAAAATGTGCATTTCATCTCGCACATTAGCAAAAATACATCTTCAGACCAAAGCAACTTACTCAGTCCAGCGATTGATAAGTCAGCGAACTGAGTTACACTGTGTAGGGCGAAGACAAAGGACGTGGCTGGACTCAACAACGGCTTTATCCTCGGCAGTAATGTGTCGATGGAGGATAAAATAAAACTAAGGCACAAACAAATAAACAGCATCTTCAACAATCCGCCAATATATGACTATCCGCCGATTGAGTTCCACGATAACAAAATCAACATCTGGAGGAAGTTGGCGAACGGTAAGCAGAGGTAACAGCTAGCTTTTGGTTAGATATCACGTCACCATTTCACGATGTGAAGTACTACCAGATGTTCATCGAGACTCAGCAGCAGAAAGAGATGATGTATGTCAAGAAGAAACTGTCCTTCCAGACTCCGTATCTGAACTTCACGAACTACAGCATGAATCTAAAAGACAACAAAAGCAATAGAAAGGCAACAAAATAAACGGTATCGCAACAAAAATAAGTTAAAGAATTTGGGGTTAAAGCAGCGGTCTTTACTCATACCGCGAAGAGACTCCAAATTCCAGACCCGTAAGTCGTCGCTGCTTCATAAAAACGTGGTTATGAATGTTGATGATCGATGATCGAGTTCATCAATAGCAAACTGAAGCCATACATTGTAAGTGGAGTACATTTATAAATCTAGATCGAGGGCAAGCCTTCAGCAGATATCGTCGGTAAAAACTCTCGTCCGCAGTGAGAACTCCTCGATTCAAAGCAAAGCGATGGGTGAACGAATCGAACACTTGATGAATATCAACAGATCGGTCAGCGATTTGCTCAAAACTGCAAAGCACTTCGTGCATTCTGACAAAAAGCATACTGTTAAATAAATACGTGTACAGAGCAGTTAAAAGTAGGCGACTGTCGAAGCAAATCAGTATTATTAAGGAGTCATTCATTGACCCAAATAAAGAAATACAACCTAGCAGTACTGTTCTGCTCAAACACTTTACCGATAAATAAACACCGAGAGTACATCAGTAAGCTGACCCGGCCAATGCTAAAAGATACTAAACGCAGAAGTGTATCGAAAATAGAGCCGAAAAACTCAATCATTAAATTAAGTCTAAATCAAAAGCAAATGCTTGAGCATGCATCAAAGCAGAATATCAAAAATGGTCAGTCAGGCAGTTGAGTCAATAAAAGCTTAGCAAATGAAACGATCATGAACCTGAGTGAATCAGCCAATAAATCTAAGAAAGTCAAGCAGTGCTCGTTTAATTACAGCTTTAATGGGAATGCCAATAACACAGGCTGAGACCGATCAATTCTGAACTACTCAATCATCAAATCTTTTAAAGACGACAATCAGGCACCTGTCGTGCCCAGCAGCATTCGGGCCGGAAGTATAATCGCTCAGTCAAGCAAGTGCAGCAGTACTCACGACAAGGCTGACTTTCGAACCAAACAACATACAAGTTTGAATGCTTTCAGTACTTCTATCTATCATAAATTTAGATGCGAGCAAGGCAGGAAGACACAGTAAAGTTGATCAGCTATCGAGTTCAATTGCACATTTAAAATGTATGGATGAGTCACAACGAAAAACTCTGCTGAACTCAGATTTAAACGCAATCAGAGCCAAACAAAACCAACCGAACGAAAAACAGTGAATTTACAGTCCAGGCATCTCTATCGACAGCATGCGCAAAAGTATCAAAAGTACTGCTGGCAACCCAAGGAATAGTTGACTTGGGTACAACTCAAGGAGTTTAGAGTGAGACAGCCTGCTCGTTATCACTCCGTTGTTGTAGTGTTCAATTTTAAATCTCAGTTATGCGTTTGTTCAAAACTTATATGCAAGATGGTTGTTTAGTATAATTCAACATCAAAAAGCAAAACTGTTTATCTATTATAAATAAGTATAATCTTAATGTAATTGTTCATTATGAATTAAACACATTTTAAATAAATGAAAAGCATTAAGAATGTCTATTTGCTACAAATATCAGATCATGATATTTATCGTAATTTCCTTTATTAATCTGCACTATAATATGTCATATCAAAAATTGATTTGATCAATTAAAAATAAAACATTCGAAGGTTTTCAAATTCATTTCTTATTCATGTTTACATTTTCTTATATACAAACATGTAGGCTCTCGTCGGTTTGAAGCACTCAATTCCTTCGTCTGGGTATCGAGTGAACTCATCTTTACTGATGAGTTCCCACTTGCCTATCGTTGCTAGTTCGTCCATTCTACCTTGGCAGTTGTCGTCAATGAACTGAGCTCGAGTACTAAAGATAGCAAGTCCACCTGATTTCAGGGCCAGCAGCATCTCGTCAAAAATCTCTGGTCCGCAGTGGCCGTGCAGGATAACGCCATTGCAGACGATGACGTCAAACTTGTCTCTGTATTTGTCTGGAAAGGTGTCTGGAGATCCGAGGAAGAGCTCTTCAAGCTCGTAATATAGGCTCTTTCGTCTTGCGATTTCAAGCATATCAGGCGACGCATCGACTCCAGCAAGTCTAGTGTACCCTTTCTGCGCAAGAAAATCCGCAGTGAATCCTGTACCGCATCCCATATCGAAGATCTCAGCGTCTTTGGGGATTTTCAAAGATTCAACAAGGTCTGCACACATTCTCGGGTCTGGGTAGTCAACAGCATTGGAGACTTCTTCATATTTTTCTGCGATCTCAGCGTATTTTTCTCTGATTGTTGCTTTCTCGAAGTTGGTGAACTTTCTGATTTCATCTGCGAGAGATTCGATGATTGCTTGTTTTTCCATCTTTAGTAATTACTCTTGATAATTATTTTAAAAATTTCGTGATTCAGCTTTATTATAAATCATTTTGGCTAGAGGCCAGTGTGTTGCATCGTTCGCATAGAAAGTAAAATTGCAGTGAGGAGGACTGCATACCCAACCATTGTCGATATGAGTTTTAACAATGTTTGTATTTGACTTGAGTCTCAGCTTATTTAATGCCATTACTGCAGCTAGGTTCAGCTGCAGTTTCATTTTTATATTAAAAAAATACGTTTAGATTTGATTATTTTAACAATCCAAGTATTTTATTATATTTACATAAAATAACTAAATTTGAGACTGTATTTAAAATTAGAGATTTACAGGTGAACCCGAAAAAACTAAGAAAAAACCCAAAAAAACTAAGAAAAAAACCCAAAAAAACTAAGAAAAAAACCCAAAAAAAC
>JAGYYN010043303.1:0-10618 GCA_021441665.1 Euplotes cf. woodruffi 2 WChen-2021 | reverse complement strand
AATAACATTTGTCCTAAATAATTTTGGGAGAAGAACTTTTTGACATACTTTTCAGGTAAAAAGGTGGCCATGAGCGATACCGGCACGCCGTAAATAATATTGTTGATTGGAGCAGACCAATCACCGTCTCCTCTAAATAGAGCATTCAGCACTGAGAAGTTAAGTATTCGTATCATTCACCATATAAACTTTCTTGGTTTGGACTTGACGTCGAAGAAACATAAGTAAATCGAGACTTTTAGAAACATGAGTTCGACTCCTCCAAATCTAAATGAAGTCACGAGGATTTAGTTACCTTGTCTCGTTGATGTCGAATCACATCTGGCTGAAGTAAGTGATTTTGATGAAGTAGATAATAAACACTGCGGCTATAACAGCGGAAGAATTCATATTTTGTGTTTCAATATTTATATTTAATCATTCACAATTATAAATTTAGCTTATTCAATTAACTTTTAATCTGATTTTTGTAAACAATTTTTAATCGATGGAGTATTTTTATTTAAATAAATTTATTAGTTTTTATAAACTTTTTTACTGTTTTTTAGTATTATAAAGTGTATTAAATTTAAAAAACATAATGTCATTTGTAAATAATACTAGTCATGTAAAGTTTCGATTAATTTCGCTATACAGGCAAAGAAAATAATTAGTAAATAACAAGCAGATATCAGAGAGGATTAGCTGGCTGCTTGGTAATAGGTAGTAAAGATTGAAATCATAATATTTAAATTTCTATCAATGCACACCCTTACCCACAACCAACAGTTTTATCGTCGACAAAGTATTTACGAAGTCTGAGACAGCGTCAATAAATGCTGAAACAGCACAAATGGAAACGGAGCCAAGGACTGCCGAGCTGACTATTCAAACGAAAACGAAGATTGCAGTCTAGGCAGGATGCAAGATGAGTCTTTTGAAGATATCAATGCGAGGTACTTGTTAATGACTTCTTTGACAATTTAATGTATTTTCGCTTATTTAATGAAAGATCTCCAATTTTGAATTAAATTTGAGACTTCTTGCTTTAATTCGTATCAAAACTGAAAATATTTAAGTATCTTTTAACAGCCCGAATTTGAAAAACTCAGAAAGGCTCGCTAAATCTTGGAAACATCTGGCCAAGCAGATCAAAGCATTAAAGCGAAGAATCAGGAAACTCAACGAGACAATAGAGGAACAAGAACTGGAGCAGAAAGCTCGACCGAAATCTGCGTTTGAAGTCGCGCAAGAGACGATAAATAACTCTTGAGATACGTCATATTCTAAAGAACAGAAAGATCTTCTCTTCAACCTGGTTTTAGTAATTGCTGAGGGAAGACTGGAGCCGAACTCTTACGACTTCAGTAAAATCTGCGACATTGTGCGCGGTAACATGCCGCTGCACATACTGCAAAGCCTTTACAAAGAAAAAGATGCAGGTATGCGTTTTCGTTATGATCGCACTTGTTCTTCCTTTCAAACTAGATATCTTTGCAAGATTCTATCTTGACTTTGTCGAGTTATCTAAATGTAGAGTTCATGGCTCAACCGAACCTGATAATTGTTGGTGATGTGCCTATTTCGTTTATGCAGCTGCCGAGCGGCAGTTATGCCCAGCAAGACACCGAATCGGTCCAAAAAATCGGACGTTTTGATAGCTTCAACAGCCAAATTTGAAATCAAAATTTTTGTCAATGTAAGTTTTACTAAGTATCCTGTTAATTTGATTAAAAGGTGAGCAAGGCAACTCAATCTTCAACAATTGGGGCTTAGTTGCTACTCAAAGCAACAGAGATAACGAGTACAGCCATCGTCCAGCAATAGTTGGCTATGCAAGAGTGGACGTGCAGAGATCGAGTCCAGCACTAAACAAGCTTTGCTTATCCTTAAATAAATCTTTGAACTAATCCGTGCTCGCATTTTCTCGACATCCACGACTGTTGACATAATTATCGTGATTGAGTTCTGCCTGCAATCCATAGTTAAATTAGCAAAGGTGAGCTCAAGTCTATTAAAGTCGTTTTGCTTTCATTCACAGCTGCGAGTGAAATTATGAAACTGAGTCAAAGTGAGTTCCTCAACACTCGTAGTAAAAGTGCGGGGTTTAAAAATAACTTGAGCGTGTTTATTCTGCAACTTTTACTGCTTGCAAATATGCATCTGTCACATTCCTCCGTCTCCGTGTCGTATTGCTATGACACAAGAGTATCTATCCGGAAACGTAAGCCTCGTTAAAGCAGAAAATTTCATACTGATATGAATTTTTCATATTTATGTTTCTTAATTTGCTGATAAAATGCATTATGAAAAGTGGAGAATTGGAAACAGCTCAGCGACTCAAATTTAAATTCTTTTGCCATTTGCACTAATTATCACGTAGTCAAGTCGTTGAGTTGCAAGTAAATCACAAACGCAACACTAAATAAAAACTCATCAATTATTAATTTCTTATGCCCAAACAATAATAGTAACTGAGTTTTAGATGAAAATCGTAAAAATTTTATTTATCCTATTTCAAATACTAATTTTAAGTATTTTAACAACATACCCGAAATAGAGCGAAATTTAGGTAATTGCAAATATTTTAGATAAGATTCTCGGCCATGACAGCCTTGAAGTTAAATTGATAATATTACGTATTTCATAATTGGATAACAGCTGACAATTACCGTCGAAGTTAATCACTCCCAGCCTCTAATAAATATTCGTTAGATTATTACTCGCGGAGAATTATTGGCAAGGTGACTGTATGTAGGAGAATTAAGTTACAGCGGAATAGCTCACATTCACAAAAAACAAATTTGGATATCCAAATATCACTTCACTGTAAAATTTGAATCTTACGATCCAGCTGCCGCATAAATTATTTTTGGTGTGTTTGCACTTTTAACATCACAGATTTAAACTTCAATTTTTTAAAGGAAATCTAACCGCAACCTCTTGAGGTAGAGTTTATTTTGAGCATTATTAACAAGCTTTAAAGCTTGGGCTATCTTCAGGCTGAAGTCCATCTTGTGTAAAAAAACTCAAAATAATATGAAATCAGAAGTTCACACGATAATAAAATTATTATCTGCGTTTGTAATCAGTACAATTTCTGGTATTTAATAAATAACTTACCGAAGATAGTAATTTACATCGCCTTCAGCTCGCTGTCATTACAGCGTGAAGTTTTGATATCATCGCTCACACCATTTTTGACGATATGAATAATTTCATAATCAAATCGAAATTTATGAAAAATTCTTTATCCGGCTTGAAGATGTTTAATAATTGCGATTTAGTTATGATTTACTGCTGTTTGATTTGCACGCATCATGCTTTAGCAAAATAATCATATCCTATTATCGATTATAAACGCGACCATCTGAAAATATTTGCAGCCATCTTGATTAGAATAAAAGCAAATTTTACAAAATGGCCAAGACATGCCTCGAGCATTTGTAAAATAAGTATCACGGCCAATGCAAGCTCACAACGATCACGATGTCCCAGAGACTCTAACATATCTAACAAAAACTCGACCAAATTTTGTAATTTTTTTTGCAAAACTGCAGCATTGGTATTAATAATCGAAAATTTGAATCTGTTTGCCTGCGAAGACTCAGCCGATGTATTCTCCCGAAATTTAATATAAATAGTCTCCGTTTTGTGACGAGAAACAGCCAAGAGGACTTGATAGCCCATCGGCTATGCATCAGTCGCACACAATCACAGCCTCGGTGTTGAGGCGAAAAATAAGGCAACTCGTTGTCAATTGCTCTGCTTGAATCTTAATCAGTTACAAAATTAGCCTTTCGTCTGAAAATGACCGGACATCAGAGACTTGTTAACGAGACTAATTTCACTCAAAGTGGATGCGGTACTTTGCTCTTTTACTGCGACATCAACGATAAACAATCAAAGACTCGTGTTTTGTGATAAAGTAATAAGTAAGTTAAATGTTTATGAATGTATACTACTGATAAAGTCAAATTGAACTGTTTTAAAATACAACAGCACGCTCGTGGTTGCTGTTATTAGTCACTCGGCAACTAAAAAATTACTATTTAGCATTTTACTTTAAGTCTCACTAAAATATGAATAATGTGTGATTTAGTATTAAAACAAAGCTCAAATCAACTGTAATTATTGCAGGACCAAATTTAAGCAGAATCTTGATAAGACAAATATTTACTTTTCTACCGAGATCAGAGACTATTGACCATAAGGGAATTCTTTTATCGGTCAAGTAATTAGGAATATTACTTTCACACTGATATTAAGAATACTTAAGAATAAGAAACGATGATTTCTCACATCACAAGTGATTATTTAATAATTTTCCAATTGAATATAAAGAGCTAAGTTGAGTCATTCGTTGATTTTGATAATAACGCTGCTGAGCATTAAGATTTCTTGTTTCCGCAATTTACAATGATTATCTGATTCGTGTCAAAATTTTGGATAAATTGAATCCTTTCACTTATACTCGAATGAAGCTAAAAAATTTACGCCTGCTTGTTATTTCGTTAAGGCTGCGACTACACATTCAATCTTACTGTCAAAATAAGTTTTATTTTAGTTATATTCAAATTTAAATATCTGTGAGGAAAAACAAAAAAAAACAGTTGATAATTTTTACGACTTCAAATAAAATTTACCTTGCTAATGATTGTAATTTCCTGAGTTTTTGCGATAATTTAATTTTTATTATGAATAAAGTCTTGAGCATGATTTAAACTTTCCAATCAGCCATGCTGAAATAAGTTAGCTCTGATATCTCAAATACTAAAGTGACTAATTTTATAACTTCCTTTCAAATTAGTCCACAGTTAGACTTTTGAATTTCTGATACTATTGAGATTTATTTGAATTAAAACTTCGATCTCTAAACTATACATAATAACTGTATAAACTCTCTTTCTAAATTGATATTATTAATAACCATGATTATTGATCAATATCTCGATAATAGTAAAAACTAGTTTTTGTGATTATTTAGTTGTCTAAAATAAAACAATCAGTTATCTAAAATCTCAGCTATCGCTTCGCAATATTTAGAGTCTAAGCATTAAATAAAATTACTCAACTCAACGAACGAAAAGGTTCTGATTGTGGATAGATGGCCAGAATTATTAGAGCAATAGCACGACTAATCTGCGTATACAGCTGAAGACTACAAAAACTCTAAATCGTGATTTATCACTGTCTATCTCCTTCGTTTTACCAAATACTAAGTCAAGCTCATTTGTAGTCGCAAATTTGAAATCAATCGGTATCGCGATGTTAAGTATTGAGCTACTCAGTGAAGGAGTTATGTAATTCCAAATTGCTAATCCACCAGGGTTTGCATAATAAATCATGCGCTTGCGAGATTACTTAAGTCCTAATCATCATCGTAGTTTTAAGCTGAAGCTAGATACTCACTTGTGGCTGAGCGCAAATAAAAGTAGATATCGACAAAAAATAATCGATTGATTAATAAACATTTGCAATGCTATTATTGCTGCTTATTTAGACAACTTGCACAGGTAAATCTGCACTAGGAATTGCTAGATTAGATTGGAGATTGGTGGACCGAGGATTGAGTGAGCTTATGCTAAAATAACAATTCGGTAGACAGGGAGGTCTGACATTCTGCATTCAGAAGTCTCAATTTTAAAATATATAATTATTTGAAGATATTTTTTAGCTAATATTGAAAGAAATATCACAAGAAGATTTTAATAATCTTCATGTTTTTTTTTTATTTTAGAGAATTATAAATGCAAGATTAATCGTCGTATATATTAATGTCAAGACGTAATTGGCATCGCGGACATGTCTTTGTCTCTTTGATACTCTTGAGCAATCAGTTTAAGTGGTACACGTGGCCTCATTGAGTCCTGATGTAAGTGCCTTTTGGAAGTCTTACAAACTCAACATCTGAATACAGCTCTGAATACTCCAATTCTGGTTCTAATAACTAGTGATTAGCAGCAAAAATCAAATATCTTTTGGTTGATAAAAAGTGTTAAAAATTAAATATAATTCAGATGTTAAGTAAAAATATTATACTCTCAATGTAAGAATAAACAAAATTTTTAGTATTTAAACATCCAAAAATAATAATTAAAGTTTAACTAATTTTGATATTAATGAACTAAAATATAAAATTTTGGAGTAATAATGAATAATAAATATTTTTAAAAATACTGTTTTACTTTTAGATTTCTTGATATTTTATACTAGCTAATAATAAAAATAAGTATTAATTTATAATTGCTTAATCTAAACAACACCGACTAAAAGACAGTAATAATCTTGAAATTTAGTAATTCTTGCCTATAATAGAATTGATGCAAATTAATCAATTTAAGTTTGCTGCTTGTACCGAGTTCTGGTTGATATTGATCAAGTATTTTTCATAAACTTTGCTTCTAAGTTTTCTCGGAAAGAAGAACCTCGACCCATGATTTCTCTGCATCCGCATTACAATAACACATGCGAAATGGAAGGCAAGCAATAGCAAGCAGGAGGTAAAGCTAATACTTGGAAAGTAATCATTCGGCTTTAAGGCTCGGAGGCAGGCAAAGCAGACAGAAAGAACCTCGATTACTGTAACTCCGATGTCTTGGTGGAACCTCGTCTTCAATCATCAATTTAAGATGATTAGGAATATCCACTCGTTGGTGAAAATCACGTAGACTGCTGGGGATGTGAATATTTTTATCACAAACATCCAGTTGACCATAAACACAGACCATAAGTAAGTCAGACAAAGAACGCACATGTAAAATGTGTAAGTAGATTTAGTAAATGGTGCGAAGTCGTCTATTCATAAGTACAGTGTATTTGCTGACGCAGCCAGACACTGAAAGAAAATAATAAGCACAAATGTAAACTTCAACAATTTTAAATCTGGGTAAATATGCCAGAAAAATAATCATATTGAACTGATTATCAAAAAGTGCCACATTGATGATGTAAAATTTATAATTTTGAATTTAGTTGTCTGGTCTGATTCTATTAAGTAATCGCTGACGTGAGCTGAGTATTCAGCAGTTAAAATATAACAGAGTAAAATGACAATTCAGCAAGGAAGATAGATGTATAATGAGATATAAGGATCAATAAATCCCATTTCGATAACAATAACGTCAATTTGTCCTTGGTTGATGCTATCTTCAGAATCTAAATTGTACTTATTAAAGCTATTTTACAATAAAAAATATGTAAAAAGTAATAATTCTCAATCTTTTTGAGTAGTATTAAAATTGAAGCTACCTAAATTACTATCAATATGAGCTATCTTGATTTTGACTGTCCTTCCACGATCAACAATCATTGAGACATCAACTGCAGAGTGCATAAGCTTGTCTCCGTAACTATAAGTAAACAAGCTTCAGTCACTTTTGGTTCAGTTTTGAATAGAAACTTGCTGATCTGTATCTTGCACATTCTTCGTTGTATTAAGTCGAAATTGGGTTGGAAAAAGACTAAAATATAGCAAAGCTTCAATTGGCAAATTTAATACACCAAAGTAGCTGATGCCAGTGGAGCTAGCACTCGAAAATGTGATGAACATTCTATTAAGACTGTCGTTTTTAACAGCATACAGACTTGCAGAGTCAAACGGCACATCTTTGATGTAGTCGTTGGTTAGTTCGTACTTTGAGTTTAGATGCTTGCCTCTATTCCACTTCATTCGAATATTTGCATAGTCGTACTTCAGCAAGAAGTACTTTGTGAACAAGTCGGAAATCTGCGAGTTTTGACCAAGCTGCAGCTGGTAAACCTCCTGTGACTCCCCACTGAAGTATGTATTTACAATTTCGGATATATTAGTGTATGAGAACTGTCTGATCTCTCTGAACTCGAATACTTCATCAGAGCTGCTGGCAACAGCCAAAATTATGATTTGTATTAGTACTATTTAAATTCATTGTTTATGGTATTTATTTCGGTTAAATATTTGAGTTTTTTTATTATCAACCCACAGTAGGAATCAGTTTAACATGTAAAATCAAGTCTTATGATTGATTGTAATGATTTTAAATGTTTAATATTTGAATCAGTCTTGAATAAATCAACACTAAAGGTACTTTACAATAAGGTTGTTTGCTTTAATAATCTAATTCAAATTCTTTAATAATATTTAAGTTTTATTTATATCCAACTATAAGTCCTGATGTTTTTAATAAAGCTCTTGCCTGTAAATAAGACGAATCCAGCCATATTATTTTAATAAATATAATTCTATTGAAGATGATATAATTGATATTTTATGGCCAGTTTAGCTATTTGCCTATTTTAGCTGAGAAAACACTTCCTCCATCAGTTCAAGCTCGCTATTAATAGTTAGTAAGGATGGCCAACAAACAACACTACCTGCTGTATTCTTGCACAACTGAGTTTATGTCATTGTAAACCTTTTGCAGATGGAATATTGCACTGTGCGTCTGAGATATTCGCCTGTTAAACTGCAGCTTTTGCCGTGATAATAACTCAGCAGCCTCGTCTTTTTCTATAATGCTTGCTTTGAGATTTTGAATCTTCTGCAGGTAAAATTGCTTTTCCTCTTCAAGCTTCTTTTGTTCTTCTGGATCAGACTGAAGTTTAAAAAATTTTATTGATTTCCTGGATTTTTTCTTTATTCAACTCGGAATTGTTAATTATACTATATAGGAATTTGTGAAGTTTATCATATAAATATTCTAATTTTTAGTTTAACTCAGTGTTTTTACTGGATATAATTAATTTAACATATAATTAATCAAAGCGATGATTATTAATTAAATCACGTGATTTTTGACAAGATATATCATAAGTATATTTAAAATATCAAAGATCAATTAAACTCAGCTCCGTTTTAGTAATTAACGCAACATATAAAAAATAACAAGTTACGAAATTTTCACTCCTTTCTCTTTTATGCAATCTTGAGCGATGAAATAATACTTTACAAAATATCGGTTGTGCAAAGTACGAAAGTCTCGTCTTACTTTGAAAACTGAGATAAAAAGTGCATGCCCAGCTCCCTCTTCACTTGACCTTCTGACTTTTGCTTTGCTTTGGCCACCGCCAGCTGTTGGATTACAGTTAAGCCAGAGCCATCGTCATTTCCTTTCTCCGACGCCTGCATAATTCAAATTATTATTTAATTGACTTAAATCAGATCTAATGTTGATTTTGTATTTTAAATTGAAAGTAAAAGTTTATCAACATATTTTTGATAAACCCAATTTTAATAATTTTAATAATAATTTTAATCAGTCTTACTTTTTGTTTAGTTTATTTTGAAAACTTGATGTCATTCAAAATCCTGGGCTTGTTATTTTTGATGAATGCTCTATATCAGCAGTTTTTGATTCATTAATAAAAATAAAACTGTGTTTATTTAAAGTCTTATTAAATTATAGATTTAATATATTAAAAAATTTTTATGGACTATTCTAAATCACTATTTTTTTGATTCGTTATTTCAATAAATTTAGCTTAAATTATATATATTTGTTTTATTAGGGTAAATCACTAAATTGTAATATTATTTTATTCACAAAAAATACAAATCTGCGAGGCTTTATTTTTTTTATTTATAAGCGATTGCTGGTGGGTGTAAATTTGATACTAAGAATTAATTTAATAAGTGCTGTATAATAAAATAAAACCTTGCTTCTTATCAACTCAGCGGAGTAAATCAGCCACATTTTTTATATTGTTAATTTTTAATTCGTAATTTAGGTAATAATATTTTTTATTTGTAAATTGATATTTACAATATTTAATATTATCGAGGTAAAAAGTTTTAAATTTAATTTAACGCAAAGAAATTATTTTATTGTATTTCAAATAACGATGATAATAATTTAGTAAAACAACAAGTATTATTTTAATCAGATTTTTATTGATATTTTCAACTAATATGGAGGAAACAACTACTAGGTCTGATGTGATTAAAAATAACTGAGAACTGAGGATTTGTGACAACAAGATTCGGTACTACTGCCAAGTACATAAACAGTGCATCTGCAGATCGTGATTTATCAAGTTCCACCTCGAATGCGACCCGGTGCGCAGTGTTGATATCAAACTTATGCTCGAAGCATTTGGCAAGTTCAAGGCCAAGGTGGATGAGATTGCTGAGTACAATACAAACTTCGACTTTGCAGCTCGATTTTTAGATGCCAATGAGCTGATAGGAATCTATCAAGCGCAAGTCGTCGAGATACAGGCAGAGATCACCTCGATTTCACAAAGATTTAATGGGCATAAATTAGACAGCATGCAACACGATGTTTTAAAGACACTGAAAGAGTTTATGAACTCCCATTTGTACTCTCAGTACTTAAAAGATAAAGATTGTATGGGTCGAGAGGAAATTGATATCAATATTCACCCAAGACAAACCTCATCAGCAACTAACAGGCCGAGGGATATACCAAGTGAGCAAGATCCAGCGATAAAAACTCGACTGGATCAGCTTCAAGATAAAATTACTCAACTAGAAGATAAACTAAATGAACAAAATAATTCAGTAAGAAATACAGTGCAGGAAGAAAGTCAGCAAAGTTTAACCCAGAGAGAGTGAAAAATTTTATACATGATGCTTGCTTACTATTCACAAACATTTATTACGAATGAAAGCCTTATATTGAGCATAGACATGTCAGAA
>JAGYYN010043281.1:0-11552 GCA_021441665.1 Euplotes cf. woodruffi 2 WChen-2021 | reverse complement strand
ATATTATTGAGCATATGTCAGCGAATTAACTCAGTTTGGTAATCAAAATGGATAATTGGTTGATAAAAATTATTACTAAAAATCATATTTTTATGGTAATACGGAATCAATATTAAAAATTGTTTCATTTAATTGATTGATATATACAGTAAATTTAATCAATGCTAAATTTTATAAAAAATTTAGCTATATTTAGGGATAAATTATACTCAGCCAATGTATTTTTCTAAATCAAACAATGGAGTTCCACAATCCTGTCAAAAAGGTATCAGCGACAGCTTTAGGAACAATATATGAAAGCTATGATTCGAAGAATAGCCTAAAAGGGCTTGATTTAAGTCTGCTTGGAATTCAACAGTCAGGAATTATCGAAAACTTTACTTCAGAAGCAAGTCCAGTCAAAGAGGATCTATATTCAGGCTTTGGAAGGTGAAAATAGCAATTTGATGAGTGAATTGAAAAGAGTAGGAACTCTTTCTCAACATAAAAACACACATTCTCCGTTACAAAACAGTAGCCAAAAGGTTGAGCAAATATACAACGATGGAGCGAAGAATAATAAAAGCAAAGCACCAAATACGCTCAATGTGCCAGGGTAAAAATTGCTTATATGAAGAATTAGTAAATAAAAAATTACTCGTATTATAGCTAAAGCAAATCAATTTTTTCTTATATCAAAAAGTTGTTGTTTTATCTCAAACACAACGTCTGTGATTCCGAATTAAAAATACAATGTTAAGTTATTTAGAATCAATCCAGCCATTGGTGTTACAGATAATAGGAGAAGGTCACTGAGAATTGAGCTTCCCCAGTTGCGAAGACTCAGTGTCGCTGACCATATGGCTTTTCTGCAAGACAGCAGTAACATTAAGCCTCCATTGTACAATTCTCAGAAGTTAAAATCAAAGTATGCTGGGAGCAAATTCGCTGGGCTAAAAACGATGAAGATTTTTAATGCAGCAAATAAAGACTCAAAAGACGAGCCGAATAGCGCTGAACCTGTAAAATCTCCAATTACAAATATTGAAGAGATCTTGAACCGGAAATCGGGGAATAACGATTTATCGCCTGTCGATCTATCAGCCAAGCTGAAGGCGAATAAAGAAGTCGCGAAGCTTATCAGCAGGAATTTAGCTAAAAATTCAATTGCAAATAATCAAAATAACGGATATAGTGATAAACAAGGATCTATAGGTAAAAATATTAAAAATACTAAGATTTATCGCGATTTAGCTGTGAGTTGTAATTGCATTCGGCTTTGGTCAATCATTTCAGCTCGACTTAATTTTGTGCTTTAATATTGAAAAATATGTTCAAAATAATATCAGGTTTACTTAACAATCACAAATTTTGATTTATGTGGGCTTTCTTATTTAGAGATATAAATTGTGATCTTTTATTAGCAAAAATTACATAGAACTAAGCTATTTATTAGTTATAGGGTTGCTTAAGATCAGGATTAAATTTTAATATAATTGAGATAATATGCTTATTTTTAACTGTTTTTAGAGTAGATTTATTGACCAGAATATTTTTAAAACAAATATTTGATTGATTGAAATATTACTAATAATATTTTTTATTTATACAAAATATCTATATTTCAGTTTTACTATGATTATAGAGATTTAGCAGACGGACTAATATTTTTATTTGATTCCATATTTAATTTTACATAAAAATTTTCTTAATAATTTTTGAATAAAAAATCAAATAGATTGTATATTATTAAATGTGAATATATTTTTGCTTGAAAGAATTTTAATTTTGCATAAAGCTGATATTCATCATGAAGTAAATGATCGTCAGTCAAGCAAAGAAAATATTTATCTTCCAAAGCTCATTTCAGATATTTATGAGTTTTTCGAAGTCGCAGGGCTGAGTATTTTGACTCAAAAAGACAATGAAATTCATTTTAAAATAAATCACAAAGCAATAAATATAAAAGTAGAGAAATCGATTTTCACACAGTTAAAATCAAAGAATATCGATTTAAACAATAGTGATTCCTCCGCTGACTATAATATTTATGTCGGTCAAACAGCAAATTTAAAAACTGAAAATACGCAGTTTAACCTCCCCAACCTGCCACGTAAAAAGGTACCTCCAAAAACTAAGCCGCCGATTGGGATACCAAATGTCGAGAAAGCATCAGAAGTCCAGGGAGCAAAATCAAAAGTAGAATTAAAGAATCCTGAACCAAAATAAGCCAAATTTTGCTGATATTTTAAACAACCTGCAAGACATGAGCGGAGACAGCACACTTTTTGGAGGAATGGACGACGATGATGATGCTCCGCCTCCAATGTTTAATGCCCCGAATAAATCGAAGAAAAAAGAGGAGCAGGACCAGTCTCAATCCCACCAGATTGTTGAGAACAGCAGAGCACTTGAATCAGTAAATAACGCAAATGAAAAGGAAATCGATCCTTTTGACTTCAAGAACTTTGAAAAATCTGCTGAAATCAAAGAACTTATTGGGTATGATATTACAAAACTGAGAAGCTTCAATATTACCGGAGACAAAATATTCAATCCAATCATCGAGATCCAAAAACTTAAAGAGGAGGTGAGGATCAAAAACGAAGAAATTCAAAGGCTAAATATGAAGTTTAGCCAGAAGAAGCAGAACGATGTAAACTCGTCAATCGTAACTAACGAAGCGATTAACTGATCTTCAAGCTACCACTTGGCATTTTTATTTGCATCTCCGCTTGTAAGGAAAATCAACACGAACATCGAGATGATAATGCAGTTAGACTACCAAAATGAAATCAAAAATATTGAGAAAAAGCTGAAGAACGTCAAGCATGAGGTACTGTACAAAGCAGACGTTGCAACGATTAGCAACTTTCGGAGTGTTATTGCAGACGCTCCGTTTGCAATTCATTTTACAGGCCATGGGATCCAAAATGACAAAAGCGCCCTTGGACCTGCCTACATGCAGTACAAGGACAAAGGAAACATATTGCTACTAGAAGACGAAAATGGAATGGCTGACTACCTATTCGAACAAGACCTTATGAAGTTAGTGCAGATTAGCAAAGCGAATAAGCAGTTCTCACACCACTACGAAGTCGTATTCGTCTCTTCGTGTCATTCTGAATTCGCAGGAAAGGTGTTTTTATCCTCTGGCGCAAGACACGTAATTTGCATTAAGCAAGATGAAAGGATCTCAGACAAAGCATCGTTAAGATTCTCGAAAGTATTCTACGAAACTTTATTTGTCAAGAAGTACTCGGTTTGCAAAGCGTTTGAAATCGCTAAAGAAGACATCCGGACTTTAATCAACAACGGGGAAGCTAATAAATTTATTCTGATGGTGAATAACAACGAGCCGGCTTCGAAAAATAAAGCTAATAAGCACGTGTGTTTTCCCATCACGAATTTTAAAGAAGGAACTCTGACAAGACATGGAGTTGAACCAATTTTTAATTCCATTCCTGCGAATTCAGAAGCTTTTCGAGGCAGACAGCAGGAGATGTGAGAGATTATTACTCTTCTATCTGAAAGCAGACTTGTAAATATCCTTGGGCCTCCTGGAATCGGAAAGACAAGTATTGCTAGAAATATTTGAAACCACCTCAAAGATCGTAATAAATTCCTTGATGGCATCATTTACGTTAGCTTGAGAGGCTGAGAGTCTGCACAAATGTTCTTAACTCGGCTCAGTGTTAGCATACAGACAAGCTATGAAGAACATTTGCTATCTTTACCAAAAATGGGCAAAGACGCGTTTAATGATGATAACTATAATGATAATCCATTCAGAGCTCTGCAAAAGTTTAACAATAAGATCAAGTATGATAATGTCGTTGACATTCAGCAACAAAATCAGCACTTTGTCAACCTTATTATTCAAACAATAAGAAACAAAGAATTACTGATTGTGCTGGATAACTGAGAAGATCCTCTTGAAGATGACTGAGATTCATTTGTCCAGAAGATTGACTTACTTTTGAACGAGTGTAAAGATCTAAAAATGATGCTGACGTCGAGAAAATATATCAACAAACTAGAGCATAACATCGAGTCTCCTTACCACTTATACTCGATAACTCCGCAAGCTTCATTAAAACTATTATTAGAGAAGGCTCCGAGGGAAATTAGCAATAAGGAAATCGAGGACTTATTGAAGTACGAGGTACCTTCAGATCACAAAATTCACCAACAATTTCCAGCGATGAATGCTGGTGAAATCACAATGAGCAACCACCCATTTATTTTGATGCTGGGAGGACACCCCCAGGCTATCTCACTAGCAGCGCCGATGTTAGAGCATCAAACGCTAAGCGAGCTATTCCAGCAGCTGCTCGACTCAAACATCATGGATGCGTTGAGCTTTAAAGGAAAGCAGTCGTACACTTCTCTAAGAATATCGCTGGAGATTTCAATCAAAAATATTAAGAAAAACAACCCGCAGGCACTGGACTTATTCAAACTTATCGGACTGCTGCCCGGAGGCATTAAGCAGTCCGAGTTAACTGAGCTGTGGGGAGACAACTCTTGGAAGTCACTAAAAGACGACCTCATTCGAGCATCTTTGCTCGTGTACAAGCCTGCTGAAAATATCCTCACTCTGCTTCCTTTTATGAACGCTCGAGCGTACGAGCTTTTAGAAGAAGAGGAAGCGAAAAAAAAGGATTTCCACTTGAAAATATGTAAGTTTTACCGAAACTTTTGCAAAAGCTTCGAATTGAAGATCGATAGTAACTCCTCAAACCTCAACGAGTTCGTAGAGAAGGAAGCCAACATCTGGGCTTGAATCTACAGAGGAGTCAACCGTAAAAAGGACAATAATGACTTCGATGAAGAGATCTTTGATGAACTGCTTTATCTCAACACAATGTCAGATGACAACTCGTGTTCTTTAGATGGAGACTACAATCGCTTCAGCACAATGGACGCTCGAAATGACCTCAAGCTCCACCAGAATATGATCGATGGATTCGAGAACTTTGAAGAGATCAAAGAAGAAAAAGAAGAAGACAAAGAAGATGAAAGCTCATCTAGTGACACTAACAACCAATCTTTGAAAGAGGATTTTGAAGAATCACCGAAACTAAGCAAGAGAAACAGCAAGGCAAGTAACTGAGCACAGGTGAAGAATTTTAAAGATGATAAAAGAATGACTGTAAAGTTAAAGAAAATGTCGACGGAATTAGACAAGAATTTTACCATCAAAAGCATCGCGAAGTCAATTACCACAAAAATAAACAATAGCTTTATTGAGGAAGAAATGCTAGTGATTCACTATATTTCAATCGTAATCCGGCTGTTTAAGTTCTCTGATGCACAGAAGGCAATTTTAGTTTATGAAAGCAAAGAAGGTCTTGACAAGCGGACTCAAGCACACATTTTCAAGCTCAAAGGCGTTCTTGGAATCATCCTCGAAACTGAATGTAAAGATAAGGCAAGACTTGCAAATTTACCGTTTTAACAGTCAAATATAGTTCGATAAAGGCATCAGCAATTTTAAATAAAGCATTCGAACTATTCAGTAAAATCGCGTGAAGAAGAGGAAAAGAAATATGTAAGCAAGCACTAGACCGGTGACAGTTAGAACACGATGCATCAAAGGTAAGTTACAAATTTTTTCTCCTCGTGATATTTTAAATATTAAATGTTTTTTATTCTTTTACATAAGTTAACTATCATCATTCATACATTATAGAATCTAAATAGTGACATAAAAGTACAAGATGGAACAATAAAAATAATCTATAACCAGCTCGGAGTCGAGAACAATAACACAATAAACAACCCTTCATCTCGAGATTCGCTAAAGCCAATAAATCATGACAATTCTAAAATCACAGCTGCGAGCAAATTAATTCTGTCAAACAATGACATAAAGAGATTTGTAGAAATCATCGAAGACGAGCCTAGTTGTCTCAGCGGATCTCGTCGGTTTTGATCAGTGAGTATCTCTCGGCAAAGCCTCAGAGGTCTCGATAACAACCAGTTGACGAGCCAAGCCCAGTTAAGTCCTTTAGCAGTGAGCCTCAGCAACTCGAAGAACACTATTAAAAAGAGAATAAAACTGTTGAACCCAAAGTGCAAGAAAATAAGGAAGTCTTCAGCAGCTATTGTCCTTGGCAAGCTTAGGAGCAAGTGATACTCGACAATAAGTAGCCAGGTAGGTGCGTTGGGTGAATATTTAGGTGACCAATAAGCAAAGTGTACTGCCGAAAATCAGCAGAAACCATTCGTCCAGCATTTCAAGCTTAAAATAACCCAATCCTTTGTTATATATAATA
Organism: Euplotes cf. woodruffi 2 WChen-2021; assembly: GCA_021441665.1. Classification (NCBI taxonomy): domain Eukaryota; phylum Ciliophora; class Spirotrichea; order Euplotida; family Euplotidae; genus Euplotes; species Euplotes cf. woodruffi 2 WChen-2021. Next base: position 5,292 of record JAGYYN010043281.1, on the reverse strand, counting down.
CTTGTATTTCACATCCTGCTCAATATTTACATTATTACTGGGCTGAAAATTTAGAAGGATTGTTTTGGATTTTTATCAATAAATTTAGATTATAAAGACAAGGATTTGTAGAAATTGAGATCATCAATAAAATATTATATTTAGTTTTAGGCTTGATAAAATAACGATAAATGTGAGTTCAAAATTAAAGATAATGATTAATAGTATAAAATTAACAATAAAAGCTAATAGTAAAATTCAATTTGAAATATAAATAATAAAATTAATTATGAATTTAAATCAAATAGGGTAATGCCATTTTTTACAATTACTGGATCTTTATCAAATCACTGAATTATATATTAAAACCTCGTGAATTTACGTTGATCTAATATTGAACATGGCTTGCTTATTTATTTTCTGATAAAGCAGAGATTTAAAAAGATTGAGGTTTAAACAGCGATTTAATAAATAAAAAATAAGAGACGTTGGTTGAGTAAAGATCTTATTTAGCCTGCAATTACTAACGTCACTATCGTTTTATAACTTACTTGTTTACTATATAAAATTGTAATAATTATTCTTTTAACTGTTAAAAAATACAGAGAGTACAACAAGTCAAGTGAAGTGGGAAAGACAAGTAAAAGAATGGGTGAGTCGATGGACTATTCACCACATCTCCATCTAATTATTTACATTCAGCTGATCTGTTGCTAAATACCACAGTTTTTCCATATTTTAACAGTCTAATTTTAACTAATAATGCTCTGTGCTTTTAAAACTCAGAGATAGAGTCTTGTGAGTGTAAATAAACCAGCTGGATGATAAGCAAAAAGACTATCAAATCTACTGCTTTTCTTACATATCCGCAATTAGCCAGTTTTGTATTGTTTTTCAGCCTAAAATTCACTGTTTTTTAGTAAAAAATTTATATTTGCGAATAGCTGGAAAATTAGTGATTTTTACATCTGTCTCGGAGAATTTTGAGGTTTGTAGTGATAGTAGTAAAATAATACATATTTTTATTATCGCAAGATTACTTAATAACAGAGGGTTATTGCTAAATTGTATAATACAGCTGTGTGGTTTAATTTAGTCAAGCTGGGTTTGTTATTTACTGCTAAGCTGCATATTGCCAGATTATCAATAGACCAACAATTTAATGGTTTATACTTATTCTGATCACTTTAAAGCTAAAGCCAGGATAAACTAATCACCTCATTTGTAATTTAAATTGATGTTATTGTATAAAAAATTGATTTTTTTGTCCTAATATTTTCTATATTGTTGAAGCAATACTCTGAATGAAGTTCACATATATTTGAGTATTTTAAATTACGGATGTTTTGTATTAAAGATACTTACCTTTGAAGGATCTAGATGGTCCAACAAATAAATCAACAGTATTTTGAAATGCAATGTGAAGAGTCCCACAGCCAGTCTTGCTTGACTATGACAAGAAAAGTAAACAAGGATGCAAGAACCCACAGAAAAAGCTATATCAAAGCAGTAAGACCGAAAATGTGCTCATGTAGCTTAGACAACAAGAACATAAACATTGAAGATGGAATCAAGCCAAATAGTAAAATCAGTATGTTCACTTCTGTTTAGTTTAAATACCCATTTCATTTCGCATATAAAGCTACTAAGATTAGTTTTTAAGCTCCTGATAAAATACTTTTATTTACAAATTGACATATAGATAAATATAGAGACAAAATGGTTCCAAAACAGGTCAAGAAACCCAGCTCAAAGTAATTTTTTGCATTAAAATATTTTTTATCCTCCAATAAACAAGATCCTAATTATAACTTGCAAAAGCCTTCGATTACCTAAACAGTGCATTTTAATTCCAAAACATACATTTAAAAATACCAAACTTCATTTTATTCTATATCAATAAGTTGTATTTTTAATTATCAAAGACATAATTTTGTATTTTAATTATCACTCAGTAAATTCACCTAAAATATTGATTTTGAGATGAATTTTGCAATGCTGATTCTCGCACATGTATAATTAAATAAGCAAAACGAGCAAATAATTGAGTGAAGGCTAAGACACTTTGCATATAGCGTATGAAAGGTATCGAACCATTCAAGATTGAACTCCCAGCAGTTTGCATCCTTCAGTTCAAACTAGCAACCTGCTGGAAATACCAAAACTCAAGTCGGTGACTAGAAATAACGAGAACCAAGGAGTTGAAGAGTACTTGCAAGCAGGGTTTTCAAATGGTCCAGGCTACTTCCAAAAACGAAATTCTTTCTTGCCGCCTATGATGCATATAAGTTCTCAGCGGACGACAGACATCGCTTCTTCGAGGAATGAAGGGTTCAATAAAGAGCAGTTGAATGACTTCTCGAGCTACAAAAACAAAATGGCTAATGTACACCCGTCTAAGTCTGAGCTTGAGCCGATGCAAGCCAAGATCTCAAAGAACAGTGAGTTCAGTTCTTCAGTTGTAGGCTGGAACCGGATTGTCACTAAGCGACATGTGGGTTACCCGAAGAAAATATCTAGCAGAGACAGTTACATCAGGAGTGTAAGGAAACTCATCGTTAATAAATCTCGCTCAAAAACAGTTAGAGGCAAATAAGTGAGACTGAGAAGCTAAAGACGCAGGATCGCAAGAAAGAATCAACAGGTGAATTGTTAAAGACTACGCTGTCGAAAGCTGGACTGGGTACTCGACCAGCAATCCTTTAAAAGTAAACCAAGATAACTACATCATCTGCAAAGATCTCCTCGAACGGGCTGAAACTATCGATGTGTGATCGTGTGAGTACGAAAGAGACCAATTCCACTTATTTGCAGTTTGTGATGGCCACGGGGACGATGGCAAGTCAGTATCAACTTTTATTAAGACTAAATTTCCATTGAATATAAAACGAGGGTTCAAAAAGGGACTTTTCTCAATCCCAGAGATAATTGAGTATGCAGTGACAAAGACTGACAACGATATTAAATAGGACAACAGTCGATAGCTTTCATAGTGGCTCTACGCTAACTGGAGTTATTATCAAAGGCAGCTGCATTATTCCTTTTAACGTTGGCGACTCGAGGTGCATCCTCATCAAGTTCAAATCTGAAGATGCAAAGCAAGAATACGACTTGCAGGTGAACTCGAAAATAATCACAAAAGACCAGAATGAAGAGCAGAAATCCAAATTTGACAACAAGAGGCTCAGCCTGATCTCTAGTAAATCTGTGATCGGCGCAAAGCTTGATAAAGAAGCTCAAAATGACGAAGCGATTAGCAAATTTGAAGCTGAACAGCTTACCTTCGACCATTCGTGAGACGTCGACAGAGAGCAGAGGCGCATCCTCGAATACGGTGGCAGAGTCGATAAAGTAAAGCTCAGCTGAGGCATGGGCGGGGTCGGGCCGCTGAGAGTTTGGTTTAGACACGAAGAAAAACCTGGACTCGCTATGACTCGATCTATAGGAGACCACGTCGCGAGGAATATTGGGGTTATTTGAAAACCAGAGATCTTGCAGAACAAGGAAATTGATAAATATGACTACGCAGTTGTCATGGCAAGCGACGGGGTCTTTGAGTACTTGTCGAATCAACGAATTGCTGATATTTGATGGAGAGAAAGAACCAAAACACCACAAGAGATCTGTAAAATAATCTGCACTGAGGCAAAAGATAAATGGAAAGCTAAAAGTGGATGTATTGATGATATTACTTGAATGATAATTCAACTATAATTTCAGATTTTTAAAAATAAAAATGATAAATATTTGTTAAATAGTGGAGATCATAAATCTGCTTTATATTTGTCTCTTATTAATAATAAAAACACGATAATAACTTGATAAGCAGCTTTATCAAAAATTTAAATTTGTCGAAGCCATTTATGATTTATATAATACAAAGGGTTTTTAATTTGGTTCAATATTAATAAGCGAATCGTTGTAAAAATAATTTTGAACAATATGAATTAAATCAAAGCTCCTTGTTCAACATTAAACAGTTTCTCTCCTTTAGTATTGCGATAGAAAGGTTTCTCCAGCATCATATTTCCAGACATCGTAGACTTGCTTGGGTTAAAGCTTAAAGTCTGGTATGTTTTAAGTGAGTCATATCGAGCCTTTTGCGATTCAACTACAGCAGCATCAGCTTGGTAAGGAGTAAATCTCGTCGTTCTAGTTCTGACATTGACACACCATCTCGGTTGGTTTTTGTACTTTTCCATCAAAATATTCCTCTTATTCTAAAGTATGTTTAGATTAGACTACAATAAAAATGATACTTCAACTTCTTTGTCTCTGTCTTCAATTTTAATTTTCTGCAGGTTTTCCCAACTTTGCTTTCCCCTAATTTTTTAACAATAGGCAGTTACTTTTTGATCATAGTTCTGCCGGTTTTAGTGAGGTTAGAGTGGTCGATTTTTGGGAATATAAATCAGTCTTTCTTAGGGCTTAAAAACGCAGGCTTGTCTTCAGGCACTTGGTACGATCTTGGTAACAAATGGACTTCCCTGTGCTAACCACAGCCTCAAAGTTAGATAATAAAACCAAATTAAATATAACGACTTATTTTATTTACAGGTAAAATTAAATGATTGATATCTTAGTAAATTTTATTCTCAAAATATCAAATGAATAGATTCAAAATTATTGCTTTTGGTAATAAAAAAATAATACCAAATAAAAGTAATTTTTATTACTAAAATTAATATTTTATTATCAAAAACTTAATATTTAAAAGCTTAAAATTTTATTTTAAAAATACAAAAGTGCATAAATATACCATAACACTGTGTCTTTCATCGCCAGTGAAGAAATACGGAGTTTGTGAGAAATCTTCTCTAATAGTCTTGGTTCTTTTCCAAGGAGCTACAAATTTATTACCGCAGCCTTACACGGATGGTCATAGAAGTTGTCATACATCATCCAGTCTTTCGATTTGGCTTTATTAAGGTCATATACACTCACCTACCTTGTTCAGCTCTGGATTTGGTGATTGAAGATTGCTTCGACTGCTTTCGCTTCATAATGCCCTCGATCTTATTTAAGCTCCATATGCTAGACCAATGCGATTAAACTTAATACTTAGTTATTCTAAACCACCGCGAATTTCGAGAATTAAAAATACAACTGATACTTGTAAATTTATTTTATATCAAATGAAATCTAAAAATTATTTGTAGATGCGTATTTTAGCAAATATTTTAATTTTAGCTGAAATGACCGCAGATGAGAAATGATTCGTTAGAAGATAATCGATAGAATAAACCACTAGTCTCGTTAAGCTTGAATAATTATTGCGAAACCAAACTCCACACTACCTCAACCATCACTCAC
>JAGYYN010043267.1:0-11496 GCA_021441665.1 Euplotes cf. woodruffi 2 WChen-2021 | reverse complement strand
TGATACCAAAATTTTTGAACAGACTTAAATATTGTTTTTCAATCATTTTGAGATTATTCGTGATTTTCTTCAATAAGATGAAAATACATTGTGAGCATTTCTTTCTACAAAGTTTGTACTATTTATATACTTTTCCCCATTATCTTCTATATTTCTTGAAAGCTTTACTGCTTTATTTTTCGGATTGTAGATCTTTAAAAACCGTGGGACTTCATCTAAACTTTAATGTATTAAATTTATTACTAAAAAGACTGCAGTAACTCACCTTTGCTTTTTAAGTTGAAATTTATATCTGTCGAGTTGATTTTTTGCACAGTCGTTGGGTAATCAGGTAATCAAATTTTATTTTTGAAATACAAGATCTAGCTGCTTATCAAACACCCTTTTACCTCTGCTTGAATGGCCTAAAATTTACATTCAGCATATACATTTTGATTTGAGCCGTTTTATTTGCTTCACTGAGACTTTGGTATCTATCAGCAATTCTTTTTGGCTCGTCTCTTCATCTGCATTTGCTCCTTGCTCTTGATTAGACTGATACAAGCGGTCGTTAAACTCGCTACATCTGCTGGTCGATCTATTATTGATCTGTAATTACATTCAAATAGTGAATAAAAGTATTGTTAGATTCATCAAACGGCAAATTTATGTTTCATAGCTTACTGAGCATTTACACTATCTCGGGACCGATAGAACGATACATTGAAAGAAGAAAAAGTCTTCATCCAGCGTTTAGTCAAATGCTCATCGCTTCCATACTTATGCATCACTGATATATTTCGGCTAATTTGCATTGGAGTTTCTGTCTTCCTGACTTTCCAAAATAAATTTGTTCTGTTTGAACTCGAACCCAGTAATTTCGAAGACTTAACTTCGCTAGTATTCTTATTTGCAAATGTTCTATAGTCGTTGCTGCTTGAAGGACGCTGAGTGTTGATCGACCTCGCGTCGATATTTAGATTGATTCTCGATTTCGTACGCTTTACTGGATGGTCGTTATCATCAAGCAGCAGCTTCATCTTGACTGCTTTGATGAATTTATCAGCAGGCGTATTTTCTGCTTCGTTGAATTTTGACGCATATATTTGTATCAGCTTGTTTAAATGACGTCTGCACCATTTGCTATCATCAACCTTGGCCAGTTCTTTTATCTTCGCTGCGATGTACGGATCTTGAAATGTAAGCACTTCATTTCTTCTCGCATAGAGATTATTTTAATATAGAGTAGCAGATAAATCAACACTTGACATCGGTTTGTAAAAAATTGATTCCCTGTATAGTAAGCCTCCTCAAATTTCCACTGGATTTATAAGAATTCGTAATAATTTTATTTTTGATATAGTCTCTAGTAAACTTTTCAAAATCTTCTTCTGACTCTCAATTATTAATAACGTATTGTTTGTGGTTCAAAATCCGTGAGATGTCCCCTTTCCGCATTGAAAAGCTAGAGTTACTGCTGATTTCCAATAAAGGACAGTAAAGGTTAAAATGAAGTCCTGAGTACTTCTGCGCAAGTGTGGTTAACTCGTCCTTATACCGCATAAGGATATCTTTGGCGATGTTATTTATACCCTTCGAAGTACTCAGTCTTTAGCTGCGTTTTGATTTCTTCAGTCATCCAGTTTTTGATCGTTCTATTTACATTGCAAAATAACTTTGACATTCATCTGTATTATAAAAACCATTAAGGTATATGCATTTTTTACACAAAGTAAAATTAACTTTTGATAGTATAATATAAAAAGTTTGCTATCGATAAATCTGCGGTGGAAGATTACTAAATCTCAAGTCACTTGTTTTTATAGTGCTTTAAATATATCCTTTATTGATGTTTATAAAGTATAATTAAAACTGATTCAGCTGTACTATGGCTAGTAAATAACATTTGTGGTCCTTTTATTATACAAATATTGCTAACATACTATGATTATTTAATCGAGTAAATATCCAAATTCAACTGATATATTACTGTGATTTACAACCTCGTGGGTTTATATTTTGTATCAAAGTGCAGAAAAAACAGTGTTAATGCATACTTATTATTGTTTATCTCTAAGTTAGCTTTTAAGATTCCTTTGACGATGAGTCTGCACACTCCTTCCTTGCTGTTGTTGGTCTGCTGCTGAATAATGTCCCTCTTCTTGAGCACTCTTTTTACGAGCTTTTCAAAACTCTTCTTGTCGATGTAGTTAGTGGACCGCACTGACTCCTTGTCTTCTTTGTCTTCTTTTGGGTCGACTTGTTGTCCGGGAGCTGGCTTTCTTTGGCTAAAAATTAGATTTAAGGTACCGGCCGGAAGGGTGGGCTGTTGCAAGGCTTTTAGTTGACTTGAGCTGGGGTTTGGAAATGCTTGATGGAGTTAGATGTGATGGGAGGTAACAACTATATGGAGAAGATACAATATTGAGATTGTGGTGGGAAGATTAATTAGGATTTGAATTTACTCGTTTTTATATTATAAGTTTTTAAGGCTGTTAAATTGAAGATATAAAAAATAACAATGAAGATTTATTATTTTTAATTTTTAGATAATTTTAGGATAATATATCAAAGACAATTTTTTATTTATATATTCTATCTCAAATAAATTAATTGAGAAATTTTAAGTAAAATAATATAAACAGAAAAATATACAAAAACATCTCATTTGGTATCGAAATTAGTTTAAAAAAAAGAAAGAAAAAAATACAAATAAAAATTATCAAACTTCAACTATTTCCTTAACTAATTCTAAAAATCATAAACTTTATGTACCAATTACTCTAAAATCTAAACTTGCATAAAATAACCAACTCCGCTACCTGATTTGTCCCTCTCCCCTCAAAATATCCAAAAATCCCAAAGCAGCGCTTACTCATTCTCCTTCTTCTCTCTCCTTTTCTCCACAGCCACTTTGCCTCCATATTTTCCCTTCGCTTTCTCCTTGCCTTTGCTCTTGGCCTTATCCCTATTGCTATTTTCAATCCCTGAAGCATGCACCTTTGCAAGCTTTCGTGCCCTTTGCCTATTGCGCCTGTCCGTGTGCAGTCCGTCCATGATAATAAAAATTCAATAATTGCAGTTGTCTCCACCCTCTCCGTTATCCAGCGGCATTGATAATAATAAAATGGACTACAAAGTCACTGAAGACTGAGAGGATATTTACTTAACGCCCAAAGGAGACCATGAAAGGACGCTGGTGTGGCTCCATGGGCTAGGCGACTCTGCTCAAGGCTTCGTCGAGGTCTTCAAGAGCAAGAAGATCACTCCTGTCGATGCTAAGACCAAGGTTATCCTCCTGACGGCCCTGGAAAGACCTGTCACTGTTAACTTCGGCATGGCAATGCCCTGCTGGTTTGACTACAAGTCCTTCAGCATCTCAAGTCCTGATGAATTCATCGACCTCGAACAGCTGAAGGAAAGCGAAGACCGAGTTGTTGATGTTATCAAAAAGGAAGTCGAAGAAAATCTTGCCGGAGACTACAAAAAGATATTAATCGGTGGGTTCTCCCAAGGCGCAGCGCTTTCTTTATACGTTGCATGCCGACTACAGGAAAACGTCGGAGCCGTGCTGTTTTGCAGTGGCCATCCGCTGTGGCTTAACCCTGCTGAAGATATATTACTACACGGTAAGTAAACATTTATGTGATTGTATTTTCACATCAAAATGATTTATTATGTAAATAGAAACAACTGAGTCTAAAAAGACCCTGCCGATATTTGCTTATCACGGAGAGGATGATCCACTGCTGCCGATCTCGAAAGGCTTTTTACCAATTAAGAATCTAAAAGACGAAGGGTTTAACGTTACCGCAGAATCTGAAAAAGGAATGGGACACTCTATGAGTGCCAAAGAGTGGAGACTAATCAAAGATTTTATTGACTCTGTAGTCTAGAAACCTGCCAACATTTCTATTTCAATTGAAAACGCTCTGAGTGTTAATGTTCATATTTAATTATTCATAAATTATTTGTTTGTATAAATGGTTTTCGAGCTAGACTGTGATTATATAAATAATTTTGGGGACTAAGCTGACTGATATTTTAAAAAACTTCTTACTATTCTACAGAAATAAAGCAAAAACATATTAGTGCTTATATTTTACTGAGTTTGAGTTTTGAATATTATTGTTTAATAAAAATTCTCAAATGATTTTACCTTTTATATTGTGATATAATATAATAAAGTTTAGACTTACAAATGTTTTTAAACTTTACCTTATTAAAGTAAATCATAATTGCATTTCTTTACCGCATTTGAATATTTTTTGTCTCTCTTTTTTTACGCCAAGAGTCTATTCAAATTAAACATTTGAATGAAAATAAAATTTAACAAAAATAAAGCTTAGTTTAAATTTTTTTGATTTTTAATAAATAAAAGATAGTCAAGATTTAATTAAAATTTATTAATAAGGATAGCTTTAATTTTAACATAAAAATAATTAAAATTAACTTAAAATATTAATTACTTTGATGATTTATTGCGTCTTGAGAATACTTCCCTTCTTCCAAAGTGATTAAAATGGAATCTTGATTTTTGATTATGCTTATACACTTCTCGTTCAAATCTATATCGCGTAGTTACAAATAGTCCCAGTCAGCTATGATCGATTATAAAATTCTTACTCTTGCGGTTCATCTTCGTCCATTTTTGAGTTAATGCTAAACACAGTTAATAGAATAAAATGCTAACTTAGTCTCGCTGAACTTGAGTATTGGAACTCCTTTCTTGGTCATCTTGACGTTCCTCCTGTGTATCGGTTCGCTAGTGAGCGCTCGAATGGTACTTGCTCTGATGACCAGTTTATTTGGTATCACTTCCATGCCCCTTAAAAATAGTTGTTCGTTGGGCTCCATTTGCAGCCCGATCAAGTTTCAGCTTTTTAAAAGGCAGGATTTCTTCCTTTGTGCACTTGCACGTCTTCAGCCCGCAGAGCTTGCAAATTCAGTACATTAGCGAGTAGTCTTTGGTCGCTTGCCTATAAGTCGGCTTTTCTTTGATCGAATAGATAAAGTTATCGTATTTAAACTGGTCCTGCACCTGCTTAAAGAACGCCTTGTCCTTTTTGTTTTTAATCGTATCCATTGCTCTTACAAATTTCGCAGGTTCTTGGTACTCGTTGCTGAACGATAACACCTCGCTTTTGAGGTTGAGTGTATTCATAAACCCGTAAATGTTGTTTTCATCGATGTTGATCGACATGTTCATGATGTCCTCGGGATCGAGGTCGCTGGACTGCTTTCTGATGTGCTCGCTAAGGATACGAGAATAAAAGTCTTCATTCATTGTCGAGTTACTGGAATTGACTCTCAAATGGCTTGTCTTTATCTTTCGAGTCGGGTTGTTTGAGAAGTGCCAGTTGGCTGCCTGTGCAAACTTCTTAGAAATGGTGTTGAAGTACCCCTTTCCTTCTTTACTAATCCGGTCTTCCTTTTTGGACTCGAGTTCTCTGTTGGCAATAAGATTTGGGTCTAGTGGACGACCGGAAAGAGATAACTTGCCTCTTGAATCTGGAAGCAAATTTGAAAATTTTGTAATTGTTGTGTTGTACTGCGACAACATTGTTGCCTTTCCCTTTGGTTTTTCTGTGTTAATAAGTGTGAGAGATTTGAATCACTTACCTTTGTGCAGCCTATTTGTAAAAACTCTGCTTTGATAAAGGTGAAGAAGGGAGGTGATTGATAGTCAAATTGTCAATTTTTGAAAATGCAGTATTAGGCTTGACCATTCTTTGCCTATCAATTTGGTTTCTTTGTTTTATATTATTATCTGACTTAACTTCATTATAATCTATAATAAATAAAGTTAGTTTTGAAATCGATTAATAAAAATTACATTGTCTTTCTTGCTGTGAGTTGAGTCTGACTTTTCTTTTGAACACATTATTTAGTTTCATTGTCTTAATAATCGACTGTTCGTCATAGCGTGACTGGTAAATATTATTTTCAGTACTCATTTTGCTTCTGTAGCTATTATAGTTCGTAGTATCTTTCGAAAACTTCCTATCATCGAGCTTATCATCGGGTTCTTTATTTAACTGAAGGAGTAATTAGTCTAAGCATCTTCCTATTTGACTGATTGTCCTCTCTGTAAATCAAATTAGGTACACCTTTATTCGCTTCGACAAATATCCTTTCTTTAGGAGTGAAAGTCCCAGAAAGTTTCTTTTGCTGATCGCTATCGAATCAATTTGGAAAGGAGATATATGCATTTGCTTTCTCAGAGTGTTTGTCTGATTTTTCAGACTTCAGCCATTTGATATGGTGTCCAACAACGCCAAACTTATTATTAATGCCGTGAGTTTCATTCGTCTGCGATTACGAGCCCATTCTCTGAAAGCGAGACTCAGTCTTTAAAGTTGTTGCACAGGTCTCCGTTATGGTGCCTCACGATTATATGCTGGGTCTTAGTTCCTTTAGGAGACAACAAGTAATCGTAGATCAGCTGCACATCGTTGTTTACGTTTACCTGTGGCTGTCGAATGTTGATCATGTCCGTCTGCCAATTCTCTGTTTCACTTTTGAGCTGATTAGAGCTCCCGTACTTCTGGTACTCTTTAAGAGTGTTAAACTTAACTATTGGATCGATGTCCTGGTTGCCTGAGTCTTGCCATTCTTTGTCTTCGTAATTATTATGCGCGTACTGTCTTGATTCTCGAGGATGCATGTAGTGCTGATAGCTGTCGAAGCAAGAACTGTCCAGTATTTCATCGAAATCCTGGGTATCCACTCAGATGTTCTTCTTTGGGGATTCTTTATTTTCTTCATCAGGTTTGTTTTTAGTATCTTTATCAGCGACCTCTTCAATCTTCAACCTGCTGCTCACTAAACAAGATGGTGATAAAAAGTTAAAGCTTGAATTATTTTTACCTTTGAGATAGTCATTCTTTTCATTCTCGATGTCATTGTTGAAGTACGCTTGACTAACTTTCTTCTTGTTATTATTTGCATTTCAACTTAACCTCCGACTAATCAAAGTGATCTCATTTTGAGCCCCGAGTTTTGGAGTTTTTAATGGATTTCTCTTGATCTTATTGAAATTCAGTCGCTTTGAGTATTCTTTTATTTTTACATTTGATAGAGTTGTATTTGGAGAAAGACCTTGCTCAAAACTAATTGCCAGTTTGGTAGGCCATTTTATTGCGCTTTCTTGATTCATCCTCTCTGCTTTCTCCTGTTCAGCCAGAAGGAGTTCAACAGCAGGCAATACGACTTTCTTGCTCTTTTGTGAAACTCAATTCAGCTTCGGAGTAAGTCTTGAGTATGAAGATTGGCTAGCTCAGCCTTCACCATCGTTGTTCATTAGTTAAGCACTAAATTCCATATTTAAACTTTTTTAGAGTAAAAACAAAAATTTTGTAATTTATCTGTCTGACTGGTCTTCTTTAAATCAATTTTATAGTATTAAAAGTTGAAAATTTTCTCATTTTTTATTTTAGTTTATTTCAAAGATAAAATTTAACTATCCATCATTTATCTCTATATATTTTTGTCTTCTATAGGCAAAATAAAATTCTTCGTAATAAACTATAAACTCCAGCTTTAAATATACGATTAATTGTTGGTAATAAATACTAATTTTAATTGTCAATAACTCGTGGGAATTTATTTTTCAGCTCTTCGTAGTATTTTAGCATGAGGCAATTTCATAAAAGTTATATTTAGATATAAAAATAGCTTCCAACGTTGTATCAAGACAAAGCAAATTAAAATACTCGCTGTATCACTACACAAATGTTTGTGAGAATCATCAATGTTTGTTTAAATATCATATCTCGAGGCAATAATAACTCACAATTGCTTGAGTATTTTTAAATTTAGTTATTCTGAATATAACCATGCAAAATGCATCTGTGGATGTGATCAAAAAGAGATTAAAAAAAACTAGCAAACGCTATTTTGAGTTAACTAATGCACTTGGAGACCAATAGGCAAATATTAGACAGTGTTTGTCTTCAATACTGCAGAAGGAGATAGTACTGGGGTGTGGCTCTGCATCGTCCACATTCTTACCTAAAATAATTATATAGAATTAATTATCTATTTGCTATGACGAATTACAATATTTAAATTAAATCAAATTCATAATGGAGTACTCAGAAGAGGGCAAAGCAGACGCCAAAGCTGACAGGAGAGAAGCGAAGGTCAATCAAGGGTCAAAAATCAAGTCTCCTGATATTATTGAGCGAGCTGCGAAGTATAAATAAAGAGCTTCGAACTAATTCGAAGTTCAGCTCAATTTAATAAAGCTGCTAATTTGCTCTGCAACAATATTGATGTGCTTATTAACGCCCTATCGCGAGCGGAAGTCAAGCGCTTTGATAATATCAACCGATTTCAGGGGATTACTCAGCAAGCCTGGGACGAACTCGACTATTTAGAAAAGCACATCGAACGTATGGACAAGTCGAGTGTTATTAAGAGAAGCTTTATTAAAGGCAATGTCAAGAAGAAGTTTCATGAAATCGGAGAACGACTTATCAATATCGCCAGAACAATCTCTGTCTTCAAAATAAATGAAAAGGTCGACCTTGAAGTCGTTCAAAACGAAATTAAAGAGATCCAGCTGCGGATGGATAAACTTACTGAAAATATTAAAGAGAACAATGACAAAATCATGCTCAACAATGTAATTCGCCAACCTCCAAAGCCACAGAAAAAGAGATCGACTGTGGAAAGTGAATCGCAAGAAGTCATTATTAAGCAATATGAGGGCGTCGGACTTGGAGTCAATAAAGAAATTGACGCGACGAGAGCTGAGACTCTTCTCCAAGACGCCCATTGATACTTCATTGGTGAAGGAACGAAATAAAGACGTACAGAAAGCTATTGACTTATATGAGGAAAGTGCTAAGTTGGGTAATTGAGACGCAAGACTTGCCTTAGCTAATATATACGAAAACGGAATCGGGGTGAAGGTCGATCTGGACCAAGCAGCACTATTTTACAAAACAGCAGCTCAGTTTAAGGACCCTTATGCACTGTTCAAATCTGGACAGTTCATCGAAAAAGGAGTTGGCAACTTTAAGTCACAGCAGCAAGCAAACGAACAAATGTTTATATTTTACAAAAATGCTATTGAGTGAGGATCAATCGAAGCAAGTGTTCGAGTTGCTCAAATCTATGAAAACGGACAGTACGGTGTTGTTGTTGATAAGCAAAAAGCAATCCAGCTATACCAAGAAGCAACATGCGAAGAGGCTATGAATGGCCTTGGCTCAATATACTACGAAAAGGGCGACTACAAAAAGGCGATCGAGTTCTTTAAGAAATCAGCTGAAAAGGGGAACCAAATAGGACTTAATAACCTTGGTACTTGCTATGAACTTGGCCGTGGAGAAAGTCCAAATATTACTAAGGCAATTGAGTGATATGAAGAATCTGCAAAGAAAGGTAATGCCCAAGCAATGTCAAATCTCGGGTATCTTTACTATACCAAAGGGAAGTTTAGTTCGTCGCAAAGCCAACTCAAGGATGCCGCTTACTGGTTGCGACAGTCGATTAACAAAGATCCAAGTATAAAAGACTCGCAGTATTACCTCGGACTGATGCACCAAAACGGAGAAGGAGTTGATCAGTGTTACAAATCTGCATTTAAGTATTACAAAGCTGCAGCTGATCTAGGAAGTGATTCTGCGTGAGAAAAACTCGGCGATCTATGATATTCTGGATATGGATGAATAAGACCAGACAAGACCAAAGCATTTGATTGGTACTCGTTAGGAGCTCAAAATGACAACTCTCAATGAATCAATAATATGGGTCTGATGATTGAAAATGGTTTCGATGGGATAATCGCAAATATAATGCAGGCAGAACAGCTTTATCGAAAAGCATATGAAATGAATAACAATGACGCATGTTTTAACCTAGGATTCCTTTATTTAAACTATCCTGAATTTGAAGTCGAACAAAAACAAGCTTTACTAATCATCCATGAAGCTGCAGTCAATGGAAATACCAAAGCCCAAAACTTTTTAGTAAATATCGGGGAAGTCACTAACAAAGCAGAGTTTATTAAAACATCACATATTGAACTAGTCGATGAACACCATATCGCAGATTATGAAAGCAAAAATATTGAGGAGGAAAGCTTTGAAGAGGAAGACGATCTCTCAGATGAAAACAAACCACATGTAAATCTTAATCAAAACGCTTCATCAGGGAATTTGCAAAGGAAAAATTTTGAAAGATTTGCTGATATACCTCCGAAAAATAATAAGGAAAGTAGTAATACAGTTAAAATTGATAATGAAACAGTAAATGAAAGACCAAAAGTGAAAGAAGATGCAAAGTCAAATAATAAGTAATTTTAAATATTCGAATGTAAATATAGGACCAACAATCTAAACAATAATCTGATGGATCAGCTTAAAAGTACAATAAAATCACAATCAAATCCGAATATGCAAAATATTGAAGACAATATAGCGAGTAACCTACCTGAAAAGTCAAAATCAAGGGCAGGTCGGCAAAAAAGCAAGAAATAGCTGCATAATTAAAAAATATATTTCAACCAATTTTGTTTAAGTCAATATTAGTGCATAATATTATTGATAAAAATGCAGACTGTATTACGACTCTCAATGCCCTTTATTATATATAAATCAGCTAAATTTACATATTCATATTATACGATTTAGAATACCCTGCTAATTTATTTACTATGAAGTATCGTAGTTGATTGAAAAAGACTAATCATCGAGAGATGGCATGATCACGACAGTGTCGTCTTCCTTCCGTGCTGCAAATGTAAACGGGTTGGAGAACATCCGGTGTCTTATTCGAATAATACTGTATGGTTATCCTAAAAACCGCTTACCTGTAGATTTGAATTCCTCAAAGAGCATACGCGAAGAAGATTGATATGATTAGTATGAAGAATGCAGATTTAGCGTCGTTAAAGCAAGTCTGGTTCCATGCATCACTTGCCTTTACGCTTGCCTACACAGATAGCTGGTGTGACTTACTAAAATAAGGCAGATTGTAATTCCTGTAGATTGCAAAGCGAAGTCAACAAACATGAATACAAAGTATCTGCTCCACTCCTGATCGATTGCGCTTTGCTTCCTGCATAGGTAAACGTAAAATCAGCCTATTTGTTAATCGACGCAGGCTTACAATTAAACAGTGAAAATGTCATTTGGAGGAAAATCGAGTCGGACAGGTCAAAACAAAGATCCGCTGTAGTTTTTACTTTTGATAGAAGAACTAAATACGACAAGAAGTCAAATAAAAATATAAGAAAGTTCATTCCTGAGAAGATCCCGAAGAACAACTTATAGTCGTTCCTCCATATCGGAACTGGTCCGCCAAAATTTGGAGACTTCGGGTCTCTATATGTTGCAGTTGTTCCCCAGCTTCATCACTTTTGATATCACCAGTTGAATATTTCGTTGTTGCCAATCATTCAATTTTAAATATATAAAATTTTATTTTTATATTGGATCCATCTGAGATTAGCAAATAAAATAGCTTTTGTAAAGGATTAAATAATCATAAATAAACATGTAGGAT
>JAGYYN010043153.1:0-16844 GCA_021441665.1 Euplotes cf. woodruffi 2 WChen-2021 | reverse complement strand
AAGCATCCGAGGAATTACTCAATACTTATTTTATTCGAATCCACAAACCGCGTATCCATTAAGTGTTTTTATATCATAACTTTTATATAAAAATTTAAATCACATAAGAAAGGAGTGATTTGATTATGGCTTAGACGCTGCAGTTATATTTCATCTAGAAAATCGAGATGTTCTCATTGTCGTCGTAAAACATATTGGCTCATTTCAACTAATTTTATATTTGACTGATTTTTTTGCTAAAAATATCATTTTTTTAATCTTAAATAATTATATTTTATTTTTAAATTACTCCAAAAAATTTATGTGAAAATGTGGATTGTTGAATGTAAATTTTCATTTTGGTAAAAATAGCGGGATCTGAGCCTACCATACGTCTGCGGTTTAAAAATTAGGACACTGTTGCAAAGTGAAGTCTTTAACAATGCGGTTGTACAGCCAGTACAACCGCAAGTATGACAGAGAATTCGAGTGTACTCATCGATATCTATACATCAGGTATTAGCCTGTGTGGTATTTCAGAATGTCGACAGAACTTCGACCGAAGAACAATCAACTTAAACAATATAAATCCCACTCAGCCTTACCTGTATTATAAATGCTTAGTAAATCGCTGTTGATTCAGCTGTCTGGATCTGGATTCTTCATTATCTCGTAAAGAGTAGTGAATACTGCCATCAGGTTGAGGGCAGGAGACCAGTAGTGGTGCAGAACTGCTAATAAAGTAAACAATTACTTAAATCTGTAATATTAAGCAAGCAATTAAGTAATTTGAGTTGTGCTTTCACAAATCAAATTATTACTAATTAATATACTCGATTGATAAAGTTTGTAAAAACAAGGGAGTTTAGTATAAACAGCTATCGGTTGAGAATTTAATTATCCTCTTACGTAAACATATTTTTCCTTGGTCGTCTCAGTTAATGTGCTTGATTTTAGTCAAGAATTTCAGAATTGGAGGCTTGAACGGGTATTCTTCTGGAAATTTGCAGGATAGTATAAATACTCCGCCTTCATAAGGAGTACCGATCGGACCGATCATTACTATCGTCCAGTTGAATAAATCCTTTGAGTTATTTAGTGAATAATCAGCTCTATATGTTTTATTTTATTAAACAATAAAACTCTGCAAGAGTTGGATTTATAAATTACTAAAAATCCAAGTTATTATCAAGCCTGTGATTAATCAATTCGGATGTGTAGTTAAATTAATACAACACCGACTAAAACTAACATTGAAGAATGCAAAAAGAAGTTATACTAAATACAAAGAACACAGTTATTAGAAGCTGCTAAAACTGTCTCAAGCTATACAAAATCACATTTATTAAAGCTGATTTTTTAATCTAAATAATAAGTAAAGCATAAGTTGATAATAAGTTGATTTACAAATAAATTATCCATTTTCTCGATGAACTATACCATTTACTATAAATCTTTTGACCATTATTAATTAAGTAAAAGTAACTAACCGCAAAAATAAAAACAGTGAGTAAATGATCAACCTTACAGTACAACATCAGAAGGTCAAGTACTCGCTTTGTGATATTCTTTGACAAGTCTTTTCGGATACATTTTATAATTTATTATAGTCTCTAGCAACCCACAGATAACTGCGATGTTATATTGAAATGCAAGATGGCAGGGGGCTTATTCAAATGAATGAGGCCGAGTGTGTCACTCAGGATATCACCTTGTTCACTTCAGTCATCAATTATGATAGCTCTCACAGTCACATGTCTCACATCTAGGCATAAGCGACTCATAACATACCTGTCTCTGTAAATAGCGATTTCGTCTTGATTTTCATAGTAAAACTTAACGTCGCCTAAATGCTTTGAACAAGTGTCGTTTGCAGGGACCAGTAGCTCATTGCAGTCTTTGCAGACCTTCGCTCAGTTGCTGCTGAGCTTGCTGTACAGCTGCTTGTTGATCTTTTTATACTTATTAATCAGTTTTTCATTTTCGTAAATTTCAGCTTGGAACTTGGACAGCAGCCCGTAGATATTAAACGGGTCTTCGGGGATGTGCGATGCAATTATCATTTCTTTGATTTCCTTCGCGCATGATCGGAGTGATGAAGAGTCCTTGTCTGATAGAGGATTGTGGCTGACCGCGTTGAAACACTTGGTCCGCCTTGAGATCTGCTTGTCAGTGTTCTGCAGCTTGATGATCGCGGAGAACTGCTCGGCGAGCTGTTTAAAGCTCTCATCGACTTGCAGCACTGATTCGGCTATAAATATTGAGTTCAAGCGGGAATGGTGAAGTACTGGTTTGCTGCGATAATTTTGAGACTTCTTCTTCGTGCTCTTCGAATTCTTCTTTGTAAAACTGGGTCTGCTTGCTACGCGGTGAACAGCGGGTACGTACGTGAGTTTGTCTAGCTTTGCATTATTTAATTTTGATCAGTCTGCGGACATCCGCTTCAGAGAGATTAGAGTCTTTTGATTGTGATTCTCGTTGGCCTTCCGGGACCCTAAGCGGCTGCACGACGTTGCTTGCGCTTTCGTCGAGGCCGAAGACTAACGAGTTAAATACAAAGGATTTACCAAGCTTGTTGATGTAGTCCATTTTTTAATATTATTTGTGTGGATTATAAATAAAATTAATTATTGAATATTAATGGAGGAAGAGAAGATCGATCCGAATGATCGAAGACTTTGAATGATGGACCAGATTTATACTAATTCTAATATCAACAGCATTAAGAATTTAAATATGATTAGCAATTATTGAAAAGTACGTTTGAGGCTGGAAATGGTTGAAGGTTTTATTTGGATGTAGATTTGGATAGTGATGTGCGAGGTTTTTTAATTTTTAAATTTTGATAATTTTGAAAGGAGATATGAGGGAGTAATTCAGAAAAATAAAGCTTATGAGGGTAAAAAAATGAGATAAATTTGTTGATTATGATAATGATATGAAACAAGAAAGTATACTTTTAGTGATTGTATGAAATAGTTTAATATAGTTAAATAAACTCTATATTAATCTTAATAACGATTAATTTTAACACTTAAATATAAAACAAAATACAAAATTTATTTCGACCAATATGACGTAAAAATCGCAATAATAACTATAACACATCACAATAAAATTCTCCTTCCAAAATAATCAATAATTTATTATTCAGCAATAAATACATCTAACCTTCTAAATCTAATTTACCAAAATCAGCAATTTCTTTAAATTCACTAATCTTCAATATAGAAAATTTCAAATAAAGACAAATAAAATGAAGATCGATCCAGTCGAAAATATATGTAAGCAGTACCCCTAATCCTCCTCACAGCAAAAATCATATCAGAAGCTGAGCTGAACTACGACACGTTCCTAAAAGAAGTGAAGGACTTTACGATCAGAGAAGAGCACAGAAACGCGCTTGAGCACAGCAACTACAGACAGCTCCCCACATTGCGTAACAACAAAGCAACGCTCTCGTTTAAAAAGGAAGAACCGAAGCCAAAGCCAAAAGGGCTTAAAATGAAGCATTTAATGAGCGATCAGGCTTTCCTCAAATTTAAATAGACGCAAGCTGTTCCACAACGACATCAACCTAAAGTAAGTTGAGCCGTTGACAGTTTAGGCTGAAGAAGCCAGAAAGCAATGCTGATGTGAGCGTCCATAATAAAACCAGTAATCACAATTATACTGATTTAAATCCGCAGCTTGCTTTGTAGACTTCTAAACCTGCCTTTAGCAATCGGATTCAGTGATGTCAAGATAAAGACGAAGTAATCCTTCACCAGCAAAACAGTACCATTCGCTTCAAGCTGAACCGAGAGATAAGCTGTTTCAGTCGCCGAGGAACGACTCGACTAGTGAGTTCAAGCAGCTGAAGCAAAACAAAAACTTGAAGCACATCGTGAACTCGATCAATATGAAGAAAACAGTCGCTATGCATAAAAAGAACGTAAAGAGCATGAACAAGACCGACAGTGAGTTCAAGGTCTTTAAAAGGACCAAAATTGATCTGGAGAACTCAGATAAGAAAAAGGACCTCTTTAGACAGATTAATTTTACCGAAGAAACTAGTAAGACTAATAAAGCCAGGTGGAGACCTAACCTGAGCATGAACAAACTTGAAGAACACCGTGAGTATTTTTTAAACACCAGAAAATCAATTTACGCAGCGTAATTATTTACTTTAGTACCCAGGGCAATACCGCTTGCAGAAAGCGGCAAAATTCGGGCATTAAAAAGACCAACTTTTGTACCTGAAATGAATACAATAAATTCTCGGAGGTCTTCAGTGAGTCCAACTCCAGTGCCTTTTGAGCAGGACGTACCAGAGCAAAAGGACCAAAAGATGAAGCAGATTTACAGCATTCTTAAAAAGTGATTTGATTACAAGACGATGCAATCTGAAACCTTGAAGAACTTGATAATGAACCGGTTTGAAAACGCACGGTCAAACCGGGACTTCTACAGTACGCTTGCGATCATGTCAAATCTCGAATACGCAACTGATAATAATCTAATGTTGATATACAAAAATGTGATTGACAGCTTGCAAAATGAAACTGAAAATACGATACAGATATCAAAGGAGTACCACGCGGGAAAGATCGATCCAGCTCGCTATGTAGCAAGGATGGAGAGGTCTACAGTCAGGAAGACCCAGGCAAAAATCTCGAAGAATAAGTAAATTATAATAGTACTGATAAATCACCTCGCTCAAAGGGTATCTGTTTTTATTCACAATTGATGTTAGCACGCACTGATGATGTTAATTAATAACTCAATTTTATTTATTGTTGTCTGAACAACTCTTACTTCAGCAGTAGTAAAATAATATTTTTAAGTTGTTCAATAAAACAACAAAAATTTAATTTTATTTATAATTAAAATAAAAATGAACTATACTATAATGTCTTTTTTTGTTGATGAATCGAAATGTTTTAATTCAGTTTAAATTGAATTAACAATCAGAATTAGTGCGTCACTTAGTAAACATTTACTGTGATTTATCAAAATCATTAAGATTTTTGATGTTCTCATCAAGACTATAAATAGTTCTTCACATCGGTCATTCAAGTCTGTCGTTGATAATCAGACTTGTAGCTCATTCGATGTGGAAAAAGTGATTTCCACATCGACCGAATTTTATTCCAACCAGGTAAGAACTGTCTTTAATTCAGAGTTTTTGAAGCTTTGAGACTCAACTCATTTTCTTTAAAATTGATGGATCGGTATAAGCTTTACATGTCGTGCTTGAAGATCAAGAGCTTCATTTTTTGATGTGCTTTCGACACAGTTTGCAAGGTTTTTCAACTGGGATGTACCCGAAGACCTTTTGATGTTGCATATCAGCTTGCACTGCAAGTCACGAAGAACCCCAGATATTGTATATTGGCTGTAAACACATTATTCACGAGTTCTCGTCTATCGTTATCAAAGGAGAGCACAAGTGAGACAGGTCTTTCTCTCTTCCCAGGTTGTTTTTAATAATCTCAGCAAGTCGATTATGATACTCAATTCTTCAGTGAAAGTAATACTCCATCGGCGATATTAAGATGAACGCTGTAAGCCCTTTAAGCTTTCATAGTAAATCCTCATTGCTATCAAACTCACTGTTGATTTTATTATCTTCATTTGCTACTTTAAATTATGGTTTTTTTATTATTATAAAGTTAGTTTTGCGAAATACTGTATTTCTCCATCTTCTTGATTATTTGCTTGAGGTTCATTTAAAGACTGTGGCTGGTCCTCTTGGTCGCCTATCCAATTGACATTTATTCCGACTCTGTTTTTGACTTTCAATTTATATGTACATGCTAAAAAATTATAGCCAAGGCTTACCTTTAAGTTTTCTGTGTACTTGTTCTGCATCAAAGTAGCTTTTCTTTGCTTTAAACAAGCTAAAACTAGGCGTTAAGATTTCTTGTGAGACCAAGCGCTTGTCCTGATACTTCGGCTTTCTTTCAGCAGTAGGTTTTGCACTTTTATTTCGTTTTACTTTTGATTTATCCATCTTTAAGGTTATAAACTAAGTTTATTTAATTCAGCTTTTATAAAATTAATAATCTGCTACTGCTGCAAAGGCTAGTTGAAATGATTATTACCAACACTAAATATTTTTAGATTTAGACTTCTATAAAAAATATTTATGTAAATATATTTTAAGTCAAGTAAACTCATTATTTACGAAGTATCAATTTATTTTAAATTTCAATTTACTTATTAATATAATTTTTATGCAAAAATAAAATATAGTATTTTTAAGCTTAGATAAATTGAATAACTGAGTGAGTAGCAGGAAGACGAATTTTTGAGAAAGCACAGTCAATTGATATTATCTAATAGTGCTCTGCATCATGTTATTCTTCCTGGCCTTCGGTCTATCTAAAGTACTTACAGATAGGCTGTTCTTGTTATTTGCAGATCTATGAACGGTCGATTGGTTTGAGCCAGAGTCTTTTTCTTCTTTTTGTTCTTCTTCAGATTGCTCTTCTTCGCTTTGATCTAGCTTTTTCGCTTCTTCTTTTGATTTATCTGAGTTATTGTCTTCTTCATCTTCACCTTCACCCTCGCCTTCGCCATCGTCTTGGCTGTTGCATTCATCGGCATTCGGAACCTCGTCGGTGTCTTCAGAGCCAGATTCGACTTGTTGGATATTGTCCATCTGATCTTCGTCCTCATCGCTTTTGGCGTCACCGATGACTCCGTCGTTGAATGAGTTTCCATTTTGATTTGAGTCAGTTGAGCTGAGCAGTCGGTTCTGATAGAAATTATTTTAGTTGGAGTGGGAAAGAATAATAAGTGACGGAGATAAAGATGCTTACCTTCATGACTCTGTTCTTCCTGCAGTTCTTCTCATGTCTCAACATCTTGATGATGTCAAGCTCTTCAGTGCAGCATTCGTTTTTACACCTGATCTTGATATTGGATACAAGCTTGAGCAAATTCAGGTCTTTATTCGAGGTAGTCAAAAAAGTGACTTTAGTCGAGTTATTACTGACGTTGCCTTCTTCGACCGAGAACTTTCCATCAAAACCTGCTTTAAGTTGTCCGCTTTCGCAATTACAGCATTTGGACATGCACTGGTTGTCGATGTAGGACTCGTAGAAGTGCGACTCTCAGAATACCTTATTGCATTTGGCTCATTGCACGAGATCGATAGGGAAAGATTTGCAGATGTGTCATCAAATAAGGTCTAAAATTTCTTCTCTGTCTTCACTAAAAAATTTTATCACTGTTGAGCTGTAATTTTAATTATTATCTCATAATTAATTCGCTTTGCTGTGTATTTGGTGAGAATTTAGATTAAATTAAAAAATGCTAACTTTTTAGACTATAGCTAAAGATCGAATAATATGTCATGAAAATTAGGAATAAAAAATATTATGTTAGTGATTTTGATGACTACAAAAGGTAATTTGAAAGAAAGGAATGTCCATGACATTAGTACTTACTCTTTACAATCACTTAAAACTAGCTTATTTCGAGGAATAGTCACGTTTATTCAAACGTTTGCGAGACCGAGCATTTTTATTATTATAATTCTATATTTAGAAGTAAAAAAAATATTTTTATTTATTAATTATTCAATTATTTTAATTAATAATATTTGTCTAAATGATAGATTAATATTGAGTAAAGTTAAATATTTAGATTAAATTTTAATATCTTTTAAATGTGATTCTCACTGATATCAAATTAAATTGAGTCATATATTTAGCTATTAAAATTATTTACTCGAGACATAGATAAATGAATTTATACAGATTGAAATAAAAACGCTCAATCTATTACTACTTCCTCGAAAGTGTGACTTGTTTCGCCCCATCTGCGACTAATTTTTTCTCAATTTGGAGTCCTTTTCTTTTCCGGATTTTATCGATAATCTGCTTGACTTGATTCGAGGGAAGTTCTTTATCCCCAAACTCCTCTAGCTGTTCTTCAGTCAGCGAGATTTGGAACGGATCCATGTCGTTGATCTCCCACCCATAGAAAACAAGTTGAGGATGCGGGATGCCTCATTCTCTTTCTCGAATAGCATCGCAGAAGCTGAAGCTTTCATACACCGGGACTAGGATTTTGAGCATAAAGAGCTCAGAGCTTTCCTGCAGCTCTTCCTCAAGCGTCTTGGCCCTATGCTTGCCGATGACAGCGTATATCTTCCCCAGGTTCTCAGAGTTAACCTGTAACTCGCACTTGTACACTCCTTCGACGATTCTTGGCTCTGCGTATACAAATCCTTTTCTGCAGAGTCTTTGGATCAGCGCCATGATCTGGCCTGTAATCGGCCCGTAAGTGTCTGAATAACAGCCAGATTTGACTTCCTCTTCATTTTGAGAATTACCATCGGTTTTACTGTCCTTTGCCTCTTCAATTTTTGACTCTTCATTTTCTCCGTTTGATTCTGGCGTTTTTGCAGCAGTCCCTTCAAATTCGTGCTTTTGCTTGAACAAGAATTTCTTCGCGGCAGGATCGACGACTTCGATTTCATCGATGATGAATCAGGCGCCACAGATAGACTCTCCAAGGAGCGGGCCGTTAACGACAGAAAGCTCGAAGCCTGCAGCGATAGAGTTGTGAATTTCGTTTTCTTCGATTTTGAACCATTTCGTCGTAGCGTCTAGCTTTCGTTTCTTCTTAAGCATCTTTCTTTGGTGGTAGTTCAGCTTGTTTGCAACTGTCTTATCGTTTGCTTCTAAATTAAATTTAGATGTTGGTGGGCTTACCTTCTTCTTTGTTTTCCGTGGCTGGGACATTTGTATCTTCTGTGCCTTTTTGAACTTCTTGTGATATTTCTGAGGATATTTGTATGCTATTTTCAATATGGTCAGAAATTGTTTCTGTATTTAGCTCTTTTGCTTCCTCAACATTTGTATTTTTCACTTGCTCAAGCTCAGTCGAAAGAAGCTTAGATTTCATGTTATAGAATTTGCTAAATAGAGAGAATTTTTCATCAATCAGCTGACTGATAAGGATATTCGGACCACATCGCTTTGGTCCGAATCAAACAAGATTATTTTTGATAAGGTTGATCATTTTGTTTGAAAGCTGATTTTCGACCAATTTTTGCTCAAATTCGACCAAAAATTTCTCAGCGATTTCGATCTCTTCTTCAAGAGTATTCATAGTATTCTTCTTTTTCCAGGTTGAGACTAAGTGATTTAGTAAGGATATTTCAGACTCGTGTTTTTCGATCCACTTCGTGACTGCAAACGGCATTCCAACAACTCGAATTCTAGCTTTGCACTTTTTATTAGCAGTTTCACCAATAGCTCATCCTTGCATTTTTCGGTTCATATCGTTTCTAAGAAAAAGATAAGTTTTATAACAAAAGATAATAATATTTGCAAATTGAGTTTACATCTTTTTGTAGTCACTCTTCATTTTGAGATGTTTCATGCCCATGACCCTTTCGATATATCTAAATATTAACAGTGATAGATCTTACATATCAGTCTGCTCTTGCTTAACTTCAGAATCGTGTGTTTTTGAGTTTTCCTCCTCCTTTTTCTCTTCGTCGTCCTCATCAGAATCACCTCTTCTTCTGCCTTTATTTTGACGTTTCTTGAGTTGTGATTCATTATTTTCTTTTCTGTCTTTTGTGTCGGTTTTGCTATCATCGAGTTCGAACCACTCGAGGGTCTTCTCGGAAGGTTCGAAGTCGGACTCCTTTCGTAGATTAGCGAGGCTGATGGTCTCTTTGAATGAAATAATCGGCTCTGATATTTCAAAGTCAATCATTGCGAAGTCATCTTTTAAGTCCTTGACACATCTTTCAAGGTGTATCTGGCCTCAAGTTTCCAAAATGTACTCGCCTTTTTCATTCACGTGGAATGAAGCACTTGGGTCAGCTCTATCTAGCTTCTTCAACCCTTCGATCAGTAATGGCATCTCTGCGATGTTCTTCGGCTGAATCGATACTTTGATCAGACCGGTCCCAAGAAGCCTTGCAGGAGCGAATGACGGTCATTCTTGTAAAGAGCAGATTGTACCCATTTTGAGCAGTATATTTTCCAACCCACCGATTCCGACGATGTTTCCAGCTCCCATATCAGATACTGCCTTGATGTTGTTGCCACCCATGAAGATAAAAATATCGTTAATTACAACTTTTGTGACATCTTTACGTTCTTTTGAATGAGTGACGCCAAAGACATACATTTCAGATCCCTTTTTAATCTTTCCAGAAAAAACTCTGCCGAAGCCAATTAGTCATTTATTGTCTTTTGAGCTGTCGTCTTTCTTTACTGCTATTTTATAAGACTTTGAGTCAATCGGCTGCATTTTCGAAATGAAGATAACAGTCGGAGCATCTTCTGAGTTATCGCAGTTTTCAATTCCAGCTTTGATCTTTTTACAGATTTCATACTCCTCTTCGCTGACGCCAAGAGGCCGATGAGCGACTTCACTTGGAAGCTCTGCAAGCATCGGTCAGAATACTGAAAGCCTATCTTTTTGATGGCTCTTAGGTGACGGAAGGCGATTGACAACCATATTAAAGATCGATACATCAATTGGGATTCTTTTTCTTAAAACTGCGGAGAGATTAGTCCGTGCCTTGCTAAGCTCAGAAGCGTCCATCCTCTCAAACTCATTGAATTCTTTGCGGTATTCAGTAATAATCGGCTCCATTACAAACTGCACGAACATAGGCTTTGAGTTTTTATTCAACGGCTTGCTGTTAATCTTTTTATTGTAGTAATAATAGTTTCCCCAAAGGTATCTAGATAGTCTCCGTGGCTTGATATCGAGCTTCTTGCCGATGATTCTTGAAAAGCCAGGAATAGTCAGTCCCCATCAGTCGATTGAACTTGTAAATGCAACATTTCCTTTTTCAGGAGAGTAAAAGAATTTGTTTTCTTCTTCGATATCATCATCGTCTTTTTCATCGTCAGAAAGGTTGTCCTTCGCTTCATCATTAGCGAGGTTGATGTAGTTTTGCATGCTCGACTCGCTGATGAATGTGCTAATAATGACATTGACCTGCTCGATGATATTTTGACAGTGAATAAAGATGTCCTCAGCTTCCATGTTTCTCTCGAGGATCAGTCGGTCGAGCTTATTCAGCACTAAGCAAGTCTTAATCTTCTCTTCCCACGCTTGCCTCAGCACAGTCAGTGTTTGAGGCGAGATTCCTTCGCTGACATCGATGAGGACGAGAGCACCATCTGAAAGCCTCAATGCCGAGGAGACTTCATTAGTAAAGTCGACGTGGCCGGGGGAATCCATCAAGTTGATCTTGTACAGATCTTGCTTTGCCTCGACTCCAGCCTCCTGCTGCTCTTTTGTAAGTTTTTGGACTTTGTGGTGGAAAAGAGTAATCGAAGACGCCTTCATTGTGATTTGCCTTATCTGCTCGTCTTCTCTTGAGTCCATGTATTTTAGCTTTCCAGCGAGCTTTTGATTGATAATTTGGTTGTTTGAAATCAAAGAATCAGAAAGAGTCGTCTTTCCGTGGTCCACGTGAGCAAGAATGCAAATGTTCCTGATCATATCTGGATCATTTTGCATCCTTTTAATTGCATCTGGGCATATTTTTTCTTTAAACATTATTAATAATATTATAAATGTTATTTTAAGAGTGTTTATTTTGGCTCAATCGATCCATTTATTTTTGCATCTTTATTGAGGTGAAAATATAAAATTAAAAGTTACTGCTCATCATATCTTTTCTGACAGAAAGATTAGTCTCAAGCCCTTTCATCAAGTTCTTCGCATAATTTGTTGTTGATAGCCCTGCAGTAGACAAAGCAGAGCTGACTTTATATCTGATATCCTTCATCAAGTTTTCAACTGTGAATCCGTGATTTTTGAATAATACAACTTTGTCTGCTTTATCCATTATGACATTTTTAGATAAAGTATTCGCCACGGTTGGTTGTGAAACTCTTTCAGAGTCTCTTTCAACCTGAGGACGGATACTGTATTCTTCAATAGCTTTGTTGATTCTTTCATCTCGTTTTTGAAGGTAATTTCGCTTTTCCTCCATCATCGCATACTTTTCTTTAACCTTCTGTTCTTCTTTATCTCGAATTTCTTCGACTCTGGGTTTATTTTTGAGGTTTTGGACCTTTCGTTCTTCTTCGAGTTTTTTGTTTTCTTCTCTCATCTTTTCAAGTTCGCTTGTGATTTTTTGATGTTTTTCCTCTTTGTATTCGGCAGTAACAGCTTTGATTTCTTTACAGTGGGACAGGTACTCTTGCTCGCGTTTGTCTCTTTCAAGTCTAAAAGATTCGTAAATCAATCTGCGATAAGTGAGGAAAATAAGCAGCCAGATAATTCAGAGTCGCTTGTACAGTGATTATGGTACTTACTGAATCTCGAGTTTCTTTTCTTCCTCAATCTCTTTAATGACTCTAAGTTTGGCTTCGTATTCAACCCGCTTTTCGTCTCTGTTTTTATGCAGCTTGGCTACGTAAGACTCTTGTTTCATGAACTCGAGCTCTTTCGCGATGCGTTCTTCGGTCTCTTTGATTTCGTCTTCGATGGACTTGATAGTTCGCTGCTTGAGTTCGAGCTTTTCACGTTCCCAGTCTCGGAAAAGCGCTTTCCTCTGGACCTTGAGCCAGCGCTTGTGCTCGATGAATGCATCGAGCATTTCAATCTTGTCTCTAGGGAAGTTGGGGAACTCGATTTCGATCCTTTCCATGTACTTCTTTCGATTTTGGCTACCGAGGATGTAGTCTGAGTGGATCTTTGTCATCCTTTCGATTTCTTTTTGCGTGTAAGCCTGGTTGATCTCTTCCTCACTTACAGGCTCGTTAAGTTCAAGTCGTTCGTATTTTAATTTGTAAGTTTCATTCATAATGTCGATGGCCTTGCGATAGTCACTTTTCATCTTTTCGTAGTCGTCACCTAAAAACGTCGAGTAGATGTCCAGGAAGCTGATCTCGTCGTTGACCATGAACTCAATGTCGAATCCTCTAACCTGGTCGCTAAAGCCGATGATGTCGTTAAGCTCCATTCTGTGAATATTGATCTCCTTCATGATCTGCGAGTATTCCTGCTGCAGCTCGTTTTCAACTTGGCTGAAGCCGAGTTTGACTGACTGAAGCAGTTTTTGAGTCTCAATCTTTTTGACATCGTATTCAATCGCTAAATTATGCTTTTTATCAGGGTTCTTCTCGAAGTTAAATCTTTTCTTCTGTTCAAAAAGCGAGGTGATTAAAGCTCGAACTCCATTTATAGGGTACTGCAGAGACTCAGAGAAGTCCTTGCGCTGAGTGGACATGTCGTACTCATCAGCTTTGATGTTTACAAATACCTTGCTTGGCTTCTTCTGGTATGTCTTCTGGTTTACATATTGGCTAATATCTTCTTCATACTGCTTCTCCTTTTTCTTGTACTCCTGGAGCTTATTTAATCCAGTCCATTTTGTGAGAGTTGATTTTGGTTCGCTTTTTGCTCTCGGTGTTTTTCTTTTTAAGCTGTTTAAATTTTTGCAAAAACTCAGCCCCTTTTTCATCCTCCATCTTGATCTGTTCGAGCAACTGTTTGCGCCTCTGTTCCTTTTTGTTCATTTAAATTATTTTTATTAATTTACTAAAACTAAAAATGAATTTAAATTTTAAATATGGACAAAGATTTATATGGCGGGAGCCTCATTGATGACTACGAAAATGACGAAGATAATAACTTATCAAGGTCAGAGTACTACAGCCAATACGAGTCGAAAAGTAACGTCACGAATCAGCTCAAAAATTACCCCGGCTCAAATAACACACTTATGGTATTTTAGTTCTCTGCGATAATTTAAATTTGTGCGACTTGAGTAAGGCTTATAATTTAGACTTACATTCCAAGTAATGACAACGGGACGAGCTGAAAGCGCAAGCAAAGTAACTCGTCTTTTTACCTCGATAACGAAATCGACACATCTGCGAAGAGAAAAGGCTACGCAGATGAAGGTCACGACCGCAACTGGAGGAACCTCCTAACCCCGTATAAATAAGTCACTGTTCAGCGGAGACCCTGAAGCTGCTGATGACTCACAACAAAAAGAGCGCAATTTGCTTCGTGATAAGTCTGATAAAAATAATAATCACTGTATCAAAGATGAAAACTCTCTTGAGGACTTAAAGGTCTCCTCGAGCGATGTTAATTGAAACTCGCTGCTTCGGCCAAACACACTTGAATACGATATTGACGATAAAGAAAACTCGATATTAAACCACCCGAACGTCGTAAAATCTGGCAAGACGCCGAAAGACGAAAGAGTCAATACCGAAGAAGACGATAATTTATCTAAATGCCAAAGTAAAGTAAAATCGACCTTCCAAATCTCACAGTTTCTCGGTTCAATTTCAAAAATCGACGACGGGTTCACAGAAAAGATCAATCAGTATATGCAGAAGAACAATGCGATCAATGCGTCGCCGAACTTCAACGACAGCAAGAACTACAGAGAACTGGAAATGATGCTGAAAACATACAACCAGTCTCACTTAAACAAGATCAACGAAAAGTAACAGCAAAGAGAACGAGTTGGAGAACTCAATCAGCGGGCAGGACCTCCTCGACGCTGATGAGAGCTTCCTCAAGTCAAAGCTGCAGTCTTCAAAGCGAAAGGATAAACGCAGGATGATCAGAGAAATGCTGAAGAAAAACAAAGACCAGCTGCTGACCTCTAAATATAAACTTTTAATGTCAAGCTATTTTTCTGAAGAAGACTCGCCTTATCAAAATGACTCTAAAATTAAGGAGGAAGACGACTTGAAGTTCTCGCAAACTAAAATGGACGAAATTGCTGAAGTCGAAAATGAAGACCAAGATAATAATTTCTTCGATGACTTCATCAACCAAAATATACAAAAGAAAAATAAACTCAAAGGTGAAAGTGCCAAGAATAGTGGTAAAAATGTAATCGAAAGGTACTCTTCAGAAGCTAAAGCTAAAATTTTACTCGAAACGCCAAGCAACGAAGACGATGCGAACGACTATCAACACGGGTCCCCCAACTTTATGAATGAAATATGAAAAGAATTCGATAATGAATCCAATATGCTCCAGAGACTCATGAACACGAAAGAGTCGAAGAATGAAAGACAAAGTAGTCATACTGATGATGAGTACAGGCTAAGCATGCCGCTTCAACATGATGACAGCAAAAAGCAATTGAAAACACAAGTTCGAAAGTCTGAAAATTTCGACTCGTACCGAACTAACCAAGTATTAAAAACAAATTAATTTTTACTTTAGACTAAACCTAATATAACTCATCACGATGAAAATGAACTTTACAATTTATACCAAAATCAAATAAATAATATCAGAGAAAGTAAAATTGGAGCATTAAGAAACGATGATAAATCTGAAATTAATGAATTAGCAAATACAAACGCTCAAAATTCTCAGTACCCAGCTCCAGCGACAGTGACTACCTCTCGAATGCAAACAGCGGCTCGGACGAACTACCACGAATCGATCAATGTCCAAACGATCAACAATCGGTTCCCTGAGATTGTGGAAGAGGATAACTCGATTAATTCCTATCAAGGAAAGATAAACGAAAATAACTACAGACGAATGATTCCGTCCCCCTTTTATGATCATGAGTCAGTGTATCAAAGCATAAGCGACCAGAACATTACGCCGAACAACCAGCAGAAAACAGCGATGCGGTACAGCGAGCAAGCAATCCAGAAGTACATGGCCGAGCCACAAACTGACAACAAGAAGCAAATCCAAGGGTTGCCAAATCAAAATGTTTTAACACGAAATCGGACTCATTTTCAGAAGTCATCTGAGTTTACTTTTGTTGGTCAGAGACTTGCTCAGTCTCCTCATGAGAACTGCGGTAACCAGCAGCCTTGTGATTTGACTTGAACGTCGCGACAGTCTATTATTCTAAACCCGCTGACAGATGTGAACCCAACGAGCACAACCAAGAAAAGTAACGCCAGCAGGAACATTTCGTATATCAACAATCCTCACAGAATGACAAATATCGAAGAGGAGAATATTGAGAGGCAGAGTGAATACGAAAATGATGACCAAGTGAATCAATACTACGGGGACGAGACAAACAACAATATCCAAGATCAAGATGACGGGAGTTACCCTGAAGGAGTCATTGAGCTAACGAACCAGAACTACGCCTTGCAGAACCTTGTCGATCAGTACAGCTCGAAAAACGAAAAGCTTACTGACTTCTTAAAGTATATCTACGAAGTGCTCACCGGGATCGTTCACAACTCAGATGACAGCGACTATGTCAGAGACCAGGCCGTCGAAGTAATCGGCGTGATCCAGCAGTACTTGGCTGAAGAAGAGCTGATGTCTCAGTATCAAGCCCAGTCCTTCGTGGAGGATGAAGGCAAGCGATCGACGTTCAACTGAGAGTCTCAATTCGACGATATCCTATCGTAAGTCACCGGTTTTTAGTTTACTACTGCTTATAGACAAAATGAAGAATGAACTAAGACATCGATATTGTCGCCGATTCCACGTTTAGCAAATGAATATCAAAATTTTGGCACCTTTTCTCAAAACAGAGACCAGTTCGGAAAGATTGAACTCGTCAACAATAAATACCGAAATTATGAGAACCAAAAAAATGAACAAAACAAAGCGAGGGAGAACGCATCAGCGATGATGGGGCATTTAAAAAGCCAAACTGAATACTCTTATCAAGACAATGACAACATCGTCTTTCACAATAAAAATACTAAGCATAACCGAAGAGGCAAATCGAGCAATATCAAGTCTAATTCGTCAAGTAGCGAAATCGACTCAGAAGATGACGAACACCAAGAATGAGACTCAAATGACAGCGAATACGAAGAAAAGCCAAAGAAGCGTTCAAAATATACAAAAATAAAGAAAATTTTAAAGACCACAAAATCTTCACTCAGCAAGACTAAAAACATGCTTGAGATTCAAAA
>JAGYYN010043148.1:0-20984 GCA_021441665.1 Euplotes cf. woodruffi 2 WChen-2021 | reverse complement strand
TAAAATCCTTTGATTTCGAATCGAGCCTAAAGAGTGATCTAGCTTATTGCAGTCAATGAAGAAGATCTCTGAGCTCTTTTGTCCTGAAATCGAGGCAGAAGAGTCTAAAATATTTCAAAATCTCTTACTTAGTTTACTTCGAGTGTCTTTTAGCTCAATCGTATCGATGATCTGCTTTATCTTCTGCACCCGAGTCTCTGCGTCGTTGAATTGGAAAGGATAAAAATCTCTTATTTTTAAGTTTGCATTTAGAGTTCTTGAATATTTATCTCTGCTGAATAAACTGCACATTTATTAGATAAAAACCTACTTCGGTGACTTTGCAAGTTTTCTCTTCATTTTACTCATAATATCTTTAAATTTGCGTTTATTTATCAGATTTGCAGACATTTTCTTGAGCTGTACTGGATTCATTTGAATACCAATTTTTAGTCTGATCTGGAGCATGTTGCTTTCTCTTTACATCGACTTTAATAACCTTTGAGTCTTGTAGTTCTAAATCTGCAATAATCAAATTATTATCAAAAGTGCTGCCTGTGCGATTTATTTACATAAAATCAACGATTTAATTTCTTTATTTCCCGTCTTGTACTCCAAATCGTAAGAACCAACTAATAGTATTTTAAGCCTCACGCGAGCAAGAGAAATTCAGTGGTTATAGCTATGAATTCCCACGTATCGAGCTACCTCATTTCTCAGCCGGTTTGATACAATTTATCATAGCCACGCGTAAGCAGCCGACTGGCCAAAGTATGAAGATTTCGTATTTTATATCCTTCAGCCCGATAATTTTCGTATTCCACAGGATTTTTAAAATAATTATACGCGGATTTATCATGTTATTGAGATTAGTGAGGCTCGCTATTTTTAGGGTAAAATTCAAAAATGTAGAATCTTTGGTGAAGATGGTATTAAAGTGAAAGTCAGGAAGAGAGTGACGATTTAAATTGGCCTTAATCATTGAATAAGCTTTGTTTCATTTGACGCTGATATTTTGGGTATCAGGATGAGGATGCAGATTATAATCAAGATTTAGACTTAGATTTGTACACAAATTACTCGCCTTTTCCTGTTTTCCATTGTTAAAATATCTGCTGTTAGATTGAGTCTCATATTTAGTTAGATTTATTCAGTTAAACACGATTTTTTTAATTTATTAGCTAGATTAAAGTCGTTATTATGGCGGTTTAAGAATTGATTAACTTTAGGTGATTTAACAGGTTATTTTGATTTTTCAGCTAAAAAAACCAGACATTTTTAATTTAGATGAAATAAAATTTACCTTTAATATTGCGAGTCTTTGACGGTCTTAATTTTGGATTAAAAATCATTCACTTCGGTGAAAACGAAAATTTTGGTCTTTCACGTAATTTTAACTGACTGTATGAAGCAAATTTTTGCTTAATCATATTCTCCATTTATTCCTATATTAACAATAACCAGTTGAAGATAATTAATTACAAAATTAATTCAAATAACTATCTAAAAACAATTTATTACTTTCTATTTCAACAGTAAAAATATACCAATTCAAATTATTTATGTTTTTAT
Organism: Euplotes cf. woodruffi 2 WChen-2021; assembly: GCA_021441665.1. NCBI lineage: Eukaryota > Ciliophora > Spirotrichea > Euplotida > Euplotidae > Euplotes > Euplotes cf. woodruffi 2 WChen-2021. The sequence continues at coordinate 19,433 of JAGYYN010043148.1, read as the reverse complement.
CAAAAGCTAATTTCTCAAAGTAAAAACGAATAAATCTAAATTTTTAGTTTAAAGATTGATAGCAGCCTAATAAAACTATCTAAATTAAATATCCAATCTAACTAATCTTTACCCCTTCTGCATATTAATACACAACTGTGTCTGTACCTGACCTGCCCTTGCAAGCCTAAAATAACCCTATCAATATTAACTCTAACCAGTCGCAGTGCTTCAGCCACACATGCTCTGTACATCAACATAAGCGGCTGAAGCAAGCGTGCTTACAATTAGCTATCTCAAATTTAATAATAATATTCAATTGATCTGATTTATTATTGCTGACCATCACTTACTGCGGCTCAATCAATACGTAAGCTCAGGCTGAGCCTTACTCCTGCTTTTATGATTATTTATAAACGCAGAGTTGTGATATTATTTTAACACTCATGATGATTGGATCTCAAAATCAGTATAATATTGATTTATCGTACTTTTAAATATTGAACAATAGATGTGATGAACAATTAAGACGCTGTTAATCGAATATATTTAGATTTAATTTATGAACCTAGGTTTTTACAGCGATATCATATAGATTTATAACTGATGTAAATATACTCTGCTTTCACCCAATTGTACAGTATAAATATTACAATCCAATATGCCTTTGTTTACATTTTATTTATGTATATAGGCTGGATTTGATAAAAAGAACTACAGTGGCAATTATTTATGGCCTTGAGATTTTACTGATTGAAATCGGGAAATATAGCCGGTCATGCGATTTAACACTCATATTGATAGACTCAAATTTCTTCAAAGCCAGGTTTGATTGCAATTCTCGCGATCGAGACATACGGAAGTGAGGTGACTTTCGATATTTGTATTCGCTGTTATCCAGGTTTGGAGACACGCAGTACTGCTTTCTTGGGTGTCGATATACTTCACAGCTGAAATCTCGTTTGCCGCTGTTTATCTGAGGCAGCTCCTTGTTAAGATTCTTTTTATTTGTCCTTATACACTTTTTACTGAAAATCACTCGAGACTTTAAAGGCGGCTGTTCGTTTACAATTTTTACACTTAATACTGACGAGCTGGAAGGACTTTTATTCTTCTTGACAATTGTATTAGATTTATCGAAAAGATTGCCTCAGTCAATATAACAAATCTCTGATTTATTTTTGACTGGAGTATAGCATGAAGACTCTATTGATTAATTCATTTGAGGCTTACTCTTTTGATTTCGTGAGTTGCTTAGTTCAACTGTATCAATAATCTGCCTTATTCTTTGTACTCGAGCATTAGCTTCTCTGAACTGGAAAGGATACAGATCAATGATCTTTAGTATTCTCAGTTTTGAATTTGAATTGATATATCTATAATTTCATTCAAAATCATTTTAATTAATATTCTCTTGAAGTAAATAAACAAGACATCAATATATTTTTCAATTATTCATCTCGTTGTTTTTTATTATTAAGACAATACAGATTTTATATATGTCGTATCTAAAATATATCAAAATTTAGACAAAATAAATCAAAATACATCTTTTTCTTCATTGACTCCATGACATTTTCAAATTTTGTCTTTTTGACTGTAAAATTCGACTGTTGTGAGTCCTTTTTATCTAATCAAGAACTAGAGATATGGTGGTCGCTTGATAGCTTTTCTGATAATTCATCTTGAATATGGTTTGCGTTGGTCGTATCTAAAGCATAAAACTTAAGATATATAAACCAGGTTATTAAGATACAAGCAAATCAACCAAAAATACACTTTAAACAAAGTTCAAAATAATTTTACCAAAATAAAGCTTAACTCATACGCTTATAGCGGTAAGTTCAAGTCAGAGATTGACCGATAACTAAAATCAACTGATGAATTAATCTCACCAGCTCTTACCGATATTTTCCTCTGTTTTATCCTCATAACAACTCGATCCGTAAAGAAGCGTTAAAAATGTCGATGAATAAGGCGAACTACTGTCTGAATGGATCGGGTTTTTCTTATTGTGCTTTACAAATCTTTTTTGCGGACTTCTCACTAACATGAACTTGTCTCTATAAATTGCAATTTTATACTTGATGACAGTAGAATTTATAAGGAAATAAATTCGTAGGCGTGGATCAAATAAGCATATAAAACCATCCCACCCAAAACAACCCTCATGCAGTTATTTAGCATCTAAACTCCCGCAGTCATTACATGAGCAGCAAGTAGCGAATCTCTTATCCACGCAGCAGTGAGTCTGCGTTAAAAGGGTGATTTAAATGAAATTAGGAAATTATTTGGAATTACATGGATCTTAGAATCTAACCGAGCAGAGGCAGATTAAGAATGTGTGTAAACTATTGGCTGATTCGTATGCAAACAATTAGTGGCTGGACATGCTTACATTAGTAATTACTAATTCAACTTTTGCATTTGTGCTGCTAGTTATAGTCATTATAATCAGCATGGCTGTGTAATTATGGAAGGAGTAAAATGCAGGTTTTAATATGAGTCTTTGGCTTGTTGTTTTACTTACAGACTGCTGTAAGATTGAATATGTGTAGTGGTGGATATGAAGGATTGTGAGACGATGGAATAGTTTTGATAAATAGCAAAGATAATTTTTGCACTACTGATTATTTACTGTTGCAATGAAGGAATGAGTTAGTGAAATTTTGGTTTTATGGAGTAATTGGTATTCATTAAGGAGTTTTGGTTGGTAAATAATTCAGTAAATTTAGATTTTTCGTTTGTGAGACTTTATTTTATCTAATTTATATTTTTAATTACGATATAATAAATTTTGTGCTTTTATTAGTATAATATTTTTAATTATTTGTCAATTAAAAATCAGTAATTAGTCATTTGTAAAGATCAATTGTGAAAATCTGCATTTTCATAATGATTGCTTAAATTGATAGAATATAAAAGTGATAAATAAATTAAAAGAAATGAATACAAATAGTCAAAGTCAAGTGCACTTGCAAGAGCCATTTCAGTTGGATCGACGTACTTCTGGGCGACTTTTAAATTCACGAAGTTGAATTTCTCATTCTTTATCAGATATATGAATTTAAATTGATTTGGTTTAATTTATTTACAATTCTTTTATTTTAGCTTTAATCAATTCACGAATAATAAATTTATAAACTAAATATATCCGCTTAATAAAAATTAATTTTTAATCGATATCAGATAGTATAATGAATTTTAAGCATACCTTATTCCTTAATCGATCTCAAAAGTATACATAGCCTAATTTTTTCTGTATCTGTAACGATCTCAAATCTGAAATAATCCAACAAATTATCGTTAAACTAAACTTTTTACACCAAAATTCAAAGTGCCAAAAATCCTCCAATAAAAATCCAAAAAATCAATATCTTAAAAATTTTTAAAGCAAGCAATCAAACCCTCGATTATCAAGATACCCTCGACCTCCAATCAAATCCTTACAGCTACTTTATAAATGCAACTCCAATTAACAGCAGTCTGAATGTGCAAATTAAATCCAAAAACACTCAGAGCATCACTCGCTCAATCAAGAGTCTCCAAATAAAAAACAAAAGCATAAACTAAGTAACCATAAATCACAAATATCTTAGACTGCTCAAGAAACCGCATCGGAGTAGTGTGAAACTGCCAAATGTGAACATTGCAAATTTATACCCGGCTTCACTAAACTGCGTCTATGAACGAGTGAAACGATTGAAAAAGATCGTAAATACAGTCGAAGTTGCCAGGCTTAGGAAGAAACACAGTACGCTGATTTAGTCATTTTTAGATGCTAAAACTCACTCGCCAATTACACGCAGTCAAGATATATGCTTAATCGACTGCAAGTAAACTTGGACTCCAAGATCATCAGACGTTGGGGTTGGACAATTGTCATAATAACCAGAGAAAGCGCAAATTGCCACAGTTGAAGATTAATTTTAAAAATATTAATTTACTTGAGATAAAGAATAAACCGAAGTGTGTTCATGACAACAAGATTGTATATCGAAGGAATAACAACCACTTTTTAAAAATACTAAAATTTAAAAATAAACAGAGGAAATTATGAGTTACTCCAGATCAACACCACTCTGGTTCTTTTTGGAATGGTCAAGATGTTCAATCGTAAGAGAATCAATTCAAATTTTTTCTGGAAATTATTTTTTTAATTGATATTTTTTGAAGCACTAAATCAACTATCTTTAGATCAAAAGATATTCCGAATTGATCTGCGTCAGACTCTAGTAAAGATAAAAGATCAGATACAAAATCAAGTGTATTAGCTATTAAAGGTATTTGAATGTTAAAAAACGCATAAATTCGGAAATTGGCTAAAATAAAAAACCTGCAAAATTTTCTTTAATTATCATCTTGTAAAAAATTGAGCAAAAACTAAATTTCATTAAGCACAAAATAAATAATTTTTAATATTCTGGATGTTAATTTCTCCAAATCTTCATCTATCTCGATTTCATCTCGTATTGCAGTTTATAATAAAATATCGTGTTTCAGTAGTCCTTAGCAATCCGTGATATCTCTCATATATAAAAGCTGCACATCGACTCCATGCTGAATAAATTAGCAATTAGTAAATGAATGAATACAAATTATTGAATAATATTAATAGGCTGAAGAATAAAATGAAGCATTTAAACGCATCCTCCGACATGACCAAGAACCAAGGTGCTTTTGATTCTCGCATTTAATACTACATTTCTTAACTTCACTCCGTGGATTCTAAATCACTGCAGGTTATTATAATTCTTTCGCTGCTATTTATAAAGCAAGCAGCACTGGCCAATGCGTATTTGCTTTAGTTATAAAACTTAGCAGCAGTCAGACTAAATATTAGCATTTTAAATATCAGCTCGAAAATATACAATCTGCAATACCCGCAGTGGTTTGGTTTTATATCTGATGAGACTGTTTTTTATAAATCAGATATATAAATTTAGGCTTTTTTGAACGAACAGATTTTAATATAAATATTGCTATTTTTGTTTGCAATCAAAATTAATTCATACTCGATATGACGGTTGATCGATTTTATTCGAGTAAAGAGAGGATTTATTAATTTATTCATCAAATTTTGGTTATTTCTCATTTTTCAGAATTTTCTTCGATAAAAATGGAGCTTATTATTGTAAAATACTATAAGTATTAACTATGAAGTTGCTGCAATTGCATGTGATTTAGTACAGTCTAAAATACAAGATTTTAGAACTAAGAGTTGATGTGACTTGTGACGATTGTGAAAAACTGGAGATCAATTTATCGACAATTATTCGATTTCTATCATAAAGCTACTATTAAATTCAAAACATCAAATGCTGCTTTAAATACTTGCTAAGATAATAATTATAAATATCATCAACGAAATATATTAATAACTCTATTCTAATTAAAAAACTAAAACTAAAAAAAAAGTTATTTAAAATAGCACCATTTATGCTTTTCATTAATAAAAATAATGTATTTAAAAAACTAGAAATGTTGATTTTTAGAGAGAAAATTGACTAATTTATTTTTAGACAATAACATTATCAGAAGCTCGCTTTCACCGAATAGAGCTCCAATGTTCAATTCCTGCTTGAAGGTCAGAGCATCCTTCATCGGCAAGAGGCGCAAGACCAAGCATTGCCATAAGATCAGAAAGAAAAAGAACAAAGTCGAAGAGGAAACTTCGATGGAGCAAAAAATGGACTACTTTTACGCTCCTTATTTGAAGTCTGTCGACCAAGAGCAAAAATGCATGACCTTCGATGAATCCGTAAGCATTTGTATCGTATCCTACAGAACTCCTCGAACTTCAAGTGGAACCCAATTACTGCCTTTGTGTTCAGTAAGAACCCACTGCCATTCCAAAAGTGAATGAAGGAGCTGACGAAGAAGAAGGTCAACCACCATATTGAAGGAAATCACTCTCCAGGCAAAATAGATACAAACCAGACTTACGACCTGAGCGCCATGATTAAATAAATGTGCAAAGCCATACCAAATGCGGCATCGAGCATCTGCAATTGAAAAATTAGAGGCGTTGAATTTAACTCTCAAGTAAGAACAATTTATAAACGTTAGTAATAATGAGAATTCAAGCTGTTATTGATTTCAATTACTTACTGACTTAAGAGTTAAACCGGCTTAAATCTGTCATTATCAAACCACAAATTAAAATGGCCTCATTTAGCCGTGAAAAACACAGACAGTCCGAATACAGCATGAAGGAGAATAGAGAAAAGATTAAGTAATATAGTTTGTTAAATATGTAGTAAAATCGTTGATGGAGTAATCAAAAAGTCTCCGCTTCCTGGAAGATACTCGGATATTAACATCACTCACTTGCTGAAGCCAAATAACAATTCAAGCGGTATTGCAGTCGCTTATAGTTATAGAATCGCAACTTCACAAAAAGTCGTTTATATCAAACAAACCGAGAAACACCGTGGTCAGTGGAAAAGACATACTCGATCCGATAAAAGAAGGTAAGTAGACACAGCTTTGATTTAAATAAACTAAGCTTTGTTTGTTCCTCCTTCAACTTATCATCTAACGTGAGCCTGCAGAAGTCAAACGGTTCAAAAGCATGATCAGAAACGATACCCTGCAGCCGTCAATGCAAAAAAGCTGCCAAGACCGGAGGGTGACTGCTTCTTATATTTCGTCAATTGAATCTGAGAGTTTTACAAGCTCAAAAGTATCGGTTAAGCAAAACCCAGTAATGCCGTTTAAGTAAGTACATCCGATAGACTATCAAATTATTTAGAAACAAACCTGATGAAGTAAAAAGTAAGCTTTCCGAGATTTGGAGATCATAAAGAGGCTTAAAATAATATAATCACGTTTATGATCCGGCAATATAGAATCACCAAAGGCATCGTCGGAACATTCCTCTAAAATCTTAGATGATAGGAAGAACTCGATCCATTTTCAGATTAAAGTGCGAAGGCCGAGCAAGTCATTCAACGAGATCCCGCTATCTGTGAAGAAGCTGATTAGTATGATTAAGAAGGACAATAAAGAGCACGATGCTGACCCGTATAAGAAAGTAGCTAAAAGCACATACTCTGAAATCTTTAGTGAAAATAAGTCGACTCATAAAGTTAAGAGAAGCACAGGCAATAATAAATACAAAATCTTTACGAGCGAGTCTGTTTCAAGAGTCATGAAGAGCAGCCACAGCTCTTGACTTGCTTCTCAGGTAAATAGTTAAATAGCTGGTCAGTAATAGAATATAGAAGGAAGAAGAAAATAAAAGAACTATATATGCTGTAAGAAGCATTCCTGATGATATTGGTTTTATTTACTAAAAATCTAAAATTTAAAATATGTAAATAAAATAGTAACTTAACTTATGTATGCAGAATAAATCAGAATGAGACATTAAAAAGAGCTGTAGTTTTAAGCAGATACATAAAACTCAAACTTTAAAAGAATCTCAATTCAAGAACAAAAAATTTTCAAAAAATGAATGTCAAATAAGAAGTAATCACTTCGCTAATTTTTATTTTTTACTATATAAATATTTTTATTTCTATTAATGAGTTAGAAAATATTTTTTTAATTAATACTATTTTATTTTCTTTTTAATTAAAAAATACCATAATGATTTAGAATTATGAAATTTAGATTCTTTTCAAAAGTAGACTAGTCAAAGAATCCTCAGCGACATCAAATAACAATTCTGCGTATTTTTCTGAGGGTGACGATTCCCCAAAAAAGAGCCAAAACAACCAAAATTTCGCAATAAACAAATACACAGAAGACCTGATATGAATTGAGGAGAAGTCGGAGTCGAGGGCAAATAGCAATGCTAAAATGAATTCGTTCAAGACTAAAAATAAACTCGACAACTCTTCGTTTAAAAAGAGTAAAAAGAGCGTTATCGAGAGAAAGAAGGAACTTCTCACTGCCTCATTAATACCATACACAAGGTAAGCGGCTGGTTTACTTCAGTTAGTTTGTGAATTAAGCACTAAAATAGAAAGCTATTCGTGCCTCAACATCCAAGCATAAAAGGCTCAAGCAGCTGAAACTCGAAGAAGTCAGACAACAAATCTGCTGTTTCTAAAAAGAGCAACAGAAAAGAAAAAACATGTAAAATCATTCAGATTTGATTTGCTATTAAGAACTTTACTGGTCTTCAGCTAAAATATAAATTTAGTGAACGAAGCTTCAGTCTCACAAGCGCAAAGCTCAAAAAGGTAGCTGATTCATTGTATTTTTAGGTACTTAGTAATTTCAGAGAAAAGCGAGAGCCAAAAAGACGACGAATGACATAATTCTCCTGTGGCTGAGAATGTCATAAATATAGAGACTTCAATTGAAAAGACTGATGATGAGCAAAGCTCTCGTAAAAATGCAGAAAGCATTAAGACTCCAGTGGGAGCGAGAATTACTGAGTGCCAAAATTCATCCAGATTTACTAGTAAGCTGCAGTTTATTAATTGCAGTTTGTACTGAGGCGAAAGGACTTTTATAATTGAGTATAGAAACCAAGCAGATCCTCACTGGCAAAACTATTAATAAGGCAAGGAGATTACATTTAAACTTATTTTTAGATTAAAAACCGAAAAATTGTTGAAATCAAACACAATAGCGGAACTATTCAAAGTCCGTTTAGCAGAGGATTATAAAGATTAGGAATATTAAAATTAGAAGGAAAAAGAACGACCGGTCGACTGAAAAGTCAAATTCAAGAAGTATTCGAGACACAATGATTTCTTCTAATATTCACCTGATTACTAATTCTCCAAATAATTCTGCGTATAAAAGAAAAGAGGAAATCAAATATGTGAATAAAATACTTTCAAGAAGAATTAAAAAGTCAAATGCTAGTGGAGTTTCATTTGATTCCCATTCAAAGTCAAAATCGAGAATACTTTCAACAAAAAGAGAAGATCGTAATGATCTCTCAGCACAAAAATCAACGCTGAACAGTAGGATATTTAGCCCGAGTCGGGTAACCAATAAAGACAGATATTTTGAAATGAAGAATAAAATATTGAAACTAAAGAAAAAATTTATTAGAACTGATAAGGATGAATGACTTAAAAAGAAAGATAAAAGGCGAATATGGTCTCCTGAATTATCTCATAATAAAAATTTAAACTCGCCTTTAACAATCAACATCGAAAGGAGATTTTTATCTCCAAAGCCTCAAAATAATTACATCCAGTCAAAGCTAAACAAGATCAGGGGCAAGCTGACAGACAGTAAAATCACTCAGCTAATTCAAAAGGCTTCGCTTAAGACGGGGATAAATTCATTGACTCTTGAAGAACGGGCGAATAAAATTAGAGACGAAATAAACAGCGTTGAGGAGATGCTTTCTTACGAGCATAACTTCAAGCACAGCAATAATTACCACTTTAGCTTAGGGTCAAATGACAACAAAACCAAAAATCTAATGACAAGGCTGCTAAGCCCATAGTTACTATCCAAAAAGTCTATAATACTACCCAGCCATTTTCAATACGAATTCCGCCCTTAGATGATATCATGCCTATTTTCACTAAATATTGAAAAATATTGGAATCACGTTTATATGAATTTAAAAATTGCAAATATCAACTAACGACCACTAACAGCTCCAATTCTAGTGAAAATGAAGCAAACTCGGTTCTATTGATTTTCTATAGCCCAGGCAGTCAACCAAGATACCTGCAGTGGTTTAAATATGCAATTAGTGACTGCAGAGCCGATTGGCTATGTGTGGATATAATTGGGAGAATTGATAAAATATATTGAACAAAAATGCAGGCCCTCAGAGTACCCAAACACTCAGCCACCTTTGATAAACGTATGCTATTTCTATGGCAAATGCTGTGATGATCGATATCATCGCTAAGAAGGCATTTGACTGCACGGGGATTGTATAGAGATTTTTGGGGGTTTGGTTATTTGCAAAGATGGGTTTTTATGAGTCTATATTCGATGATGTGGTTTAGTTGGGAAGGGGAAGAGAGGTTATGTGACTATTTTGAAGGAAGGAGGGATTGGTTTTTATATTATTGGATTTTTAATTATGTGAAGTTTAAGAAATTTATTTGAAATTATTATTGAGACTATTTTGTGGTTTATTTATAATGATAGTGGTTTAGATATTTTAGGTGCTATATTAAGAAAAATATTTTTAGTTTTAAATATGGTATAATTAGTTGTTGAAGAAATTATTAAGATTAAAATGATTTTATATGTGCAAACTAGTTAAAAGACAATCTTGATTATTTAGAAATTTTTTACTCATTAAAAATGCAATAATAGTTTTTTCAAAAAGTAAACCATAACGATTTCTTCTCCTGATTACCAAATCTCACTACTAATCATTATACTGTTCAGCCACCGCGACGATATCCCTAATTAACAGCAAAATGATAAGTAAGTCGCTTGTCTCACCTTCAAAGCTTCTTTCACCCCAATATCACGTAACAAAAGTCGTAACGCATGAATTCCACATCTCGAAGTGCCAAAAATAACCATAAACTCATCAAACCCGCAGCACTCCAAAATCTGCAACGAGATCGGTCTATACAAACCGTGTCTTTCAGTACCTCTCCATCTAATCTATAGTTATCCGTGCCAGGCGTGCAGTCGAGTATTTCCTTCAGCCGTAAGTTTATTCTCTTAAAACCCCGGCTCATGCTGTATAGAAAACGCAGAAGAGCAATCGCACGGAAATATGAAGTTCAACGAGTTCCAGCAGTCAGTTAGCAATAAAGCACAGAAGAACGCCAAGCGCTACTCATTGAAAATCATTCAGCTCAAGAGACGAGGGATGGAGGGAAGGCTTATATCCTGCATCCGTGATAAAAACCCGAGCAAAGACAAAGATCAAAAGAAACATCAACACTTGAAAAATAAGCTCCGGCTTTCTTCGATTAATCCAACGCGAGCGAGTATTCTGAATGTTTATAAGAAGAACCTGCAGAAGTACTTTAAATTCTACAGGTGACTGAATTTACTAAAGCAAGCGTTGCTCAGTTTGAGTCTCCAAATATACTTCAAGCTTTACTGAAACGACGTCCTGTCACTGAAATTCAGAATCATCTGAGATGATAGGAAAGTCAAGCAGTACCAGATGCTGCAAAGTAAGATTGACGCAATTACTAATAGATGAAATTGACTATATTGATGAGGTAATCGAAGGAAGGCAAAATACACGCAGTATGTGATATTTGAACCAAAATTCATTTATCAAAAATACTTTTAAACCAGTCAGAAGTAAACAACACTTCATATCAAAAAATGAGTAACTATTGACTAAATAATATGTGACAGCAATATAGCCTGAATGCATCGATGAAAAGTAAAAGTGGCTCGATATCAAAAATTAGCTTACCACCGCTGCCGAAGTCGAACATATCACTGGCATCGACTGACTTCTCATCAAAAACAATCGCGAATCTAAACACAGAGCCTCTTGATAAAGGCGACGGGTATAAAGGAGTCGAGAGGATGGTTATAAGCAAGATGCAAAAATAGTAGAAATCCTAAGTTTAAAGCACACAAGTTCTCTAGATCTCTCTTCAATGCAGATCAGTTCTTGTACCTTACGAAGTCTCAAGTCTCTTCATCGTAAGTTTACTATCAATATCTATAGAGTCAACAAGTCTTGGAGGTAAAATGCAGCGAATAAAGTCAAATTGGCTATATTTTCACTAAATCAGTCTTATAACCTTACGAATCCGGATTAACGATTAAGTTATTTTGTTCACAATTTTAACTCCACTTAAACTTTCACATTTCGAAATCATTAAAATTCTCGAAACCCACCACAAGCATAATATTTATATAGCGATTTTAAAGCAGCTCAGGACGACGGGCAAGATAAGGATATCGAGGACAACGTGCAACCCGAGCAAAAAGATAAAAAGGGAAAATGCAAAAATGTAATAAAGATCTTTAAGCATTCTTTGAGGCATGCGATTGTGAAGACTAAAAAAGGCAATATGGGGAGGAGAGGTGAGAATATCGATGCTTAGACACTCAGTCTGTGATGTACTTACACAATCAGTTTAGTTCAATAAAACAATGCATAATAGTTTATTTTATTATTCATTCGTTAGCTTCTTATTGATTTATATTTGCAGCTTAGATCATGGTTTCATCATAAATAATATTATTAACAAGTTGTATGGCTAGTTAGATTTGTAGAAAGTGGTTATGATTAGGTAATAAGAAAAACTAATAATGAATTTCAATAGTTATTTTTTTTAATTGATGATTTTTAGATGTGCTGATATAGGTTAGATTAAAAAATGTAATTATTTGGTGTATAAAGCACTCATACTTTTTATTTGGTTTTATTCTGTTTGGATTATGGATTGAATCATAATATTTATTCACATTGATGCTTTGAATTATACCTATATTTTCAAAGACAAGTATAAAATGATTAAAATTGGGATTTTGATAAAATTAGTTATATATAACTTCTCAAAAAGTCTATTATTTTTAGTTTTCTCTGACTAATGATATTTTTATTGAAACAAAGAATATAATTTATCTAATCAATATTTGAATTGTATTTGCAATAACGACTACCTACTCAGGTATGATACTAAATTCATTTACTATTCTCTGTCAGTCACAAATAGTAAATTTATATAATAAAGAGTCTTATAATCTAGCTTTCAAAATCTTTGATATTTTTTACATTTGAGACCGCACAAATTAAGCCATTTCCTTCACTGACAAAATTTAAATCTGATCTCAAGCTTAGATAAGTAAAATTTATTTTTATATTTCATCGTAAAAATAAGTTCAGATAGAGAATAAAAGGAAGGTATTAAATTAGTAATAAATAAATCATCATGATATTAGTCTCATATCAAAATAAAAATTTTTACCAAATAATATTAATCTTTTATTTAATCTAATACTAATTAAAATGATTTAAGGAATTCAAGGCAACTATAGCAAATCGATCGAGTATAATAAATCTTTATCAAAAAAATAGATTTTAAATCCGAGTTATGGATGTCAATATTTAAGTGAAATCTATTAATATCTAAATACTCGTAATCTTGCTTTATTTTAAATCTAAAGCCATTTAATGTTTTATTAAAAAATACAAATAAAGAAATTGAATTCTATACTCAGTCATTAAATATTGTTTTATATTACCAAAATAAATATTTATATACGGAATATATACAAATGACTAAAAAATACACAAAACAATTTTAATATGATAAATTTTGACTTTTTATTTCAGTCAATCAAATCACACAAAAGTAATTTTTTTGGTAAAATTATTTTATTCTTTAAACTCAAAATCTCTATCATATTTTCGAATGTAATAAAGTTCTCAAATTGCATTTTATTAATCTTAATAAAAAATTACGGTCTAATTAGTTTTAATTCAAATTGAATCAAATATAAATTGAATTGATTTGAATAAACTGACTAATCCATTCCTGTTGCAGTTTAAAATAAAAATTAGAGGTCTTACATCTCTGCATATTCATTCTCTTTATCCTCAGCCTTCGGGTGTCTTGTTGTTCTATTCTGCTGGGTGTAATACTCACTTTGCGGTTTGCAGTCTTGCTTACTCTCTGCCGCGCTGTGATAAAGCTTATGCGCTTGATATGAGTCGGAGTTGAGCTCAGCAGCAATTGCATTATGCAAGTCTACCTCTGATATCTGCACTTGCTTTCCCCTTGCTCAGCTTGAATTCATGTTGTAAAGATTCTCACTGTTGGATATGTACTTGATATCTTTTAATGCACGTCTGTCGGAGCTTCAAGACGACGGGTCTTGGCTTTGAAAATCTGAATACGACATTTCAAGAATATTTATATCCGCTTGAGATTCATGATCGAAATAACCTTCCTCAATCGTGTCGATAATTCATTCAAGCTGCTTGACTTCTTCAAAGTCGCTGTTCAAGTTTCTTTTTAAAGTTTTATCTAAACTCGATGTCGATGAGGACTGGTTTCCTTTGACCAGTCACTGCTCTGAAATTCAGTTCTTTAGTAGTATTTTATTTAACGTATTCACTGATCTTGATGATTTTAATTTTTTAAACTGCTCTGAGTATTTTAATTCACCGCTGGGTTTTAAATACGTTTTTGGGTCGATATACTTCGGCACAAATATTTGTTTTTGTGTTGTCGATGGTTTAAAAGTTGCATCTTTAACTTCATCTTGCATGAGTTTAAAGTATCTTTCCTTCATCATTCCGAGTTTACTTATCATTGATCAGCGATGCATCTTTGTAAAGATCGGAGAACACGTTCCTTAAGTTTTTACTCTCTTTGTCCTCAATTAATGCTTTCGACTGGCAATTAATAATTGGAATGAATCCAGTTTCAGATAGGGATGAAACTGGAACATCTGCACGAGACTTTAGTTCGTCGAGCTTTTGCTGCAACGGAGCTTTGTAGTTTCTTTCAATGAATTCACTGAGTCTGCTACGATCCACCTTTGAGATCTTGTGGGTCTGCAGCTAAATATATTACATGTCCTCTTACTTCATTTTGGTTTTGAGTTTGATCCTGTTCAGAGTCTTTATTATTAATATGATAAAGTGGCTTTCTTTTGCCTTCCATCTTATCAACCATTTTCTGACTGTTTTTGTTAATAAAACTCTTATTTGTAGTCGCTCTTTCCTTCATTTTATCATCGATGTACTTGTGGTGTTTTAATGCATGCTCATAGAGCCTGTTTCATGCGATTATATTTCCTGATGAGTTGTTTTTGGTTAATGAAGTGTTTCTCGACTTCTTCGTCAGCACTTCAAGATCTTCAACTGGCTGTTTAACTCGAATCGCGGAGGAAGAGTTCGAATGTTTACATCTGTAAGAGTACATTCTTTCCCAAGCAGGCACGGAGCTGTCAATAATTGCATTTGCGAGCTTCTTTGAGTTACTTATCAATACTCGGCTTTCCAGCAGGAGGCTTTGCCAATCAATTCTTAACTGCATTATACCGCTTGATCCTTTGGTCATATCCATCGATCGGGTTTTTATAGTCTTTCGGTAATTTGCTGAGATCAGTGCACTTGAACTGTTTCAGTTGAGAGATCTCGCTGATTGCTTTTTCCTCCCTGGCCAGTTCGAGTTTTGATTCTCTATAAATAAGCAAAACCGCGTACTTTTGGATATGCCACTGGTTGATGTCGTTTAAGTATTTATTAAGGTTCTTTTTATTTGCCCTTTTTCACTTTTCCCTTCTTAGCCTCGACTGGCTTCAGCTGAGGTTCATTTTGACAAGGCTCACTACTGCCATTTCGAGACTGGATTTCTTGCTTGAGTTTAGCAATCTGACTCTGGATCGTGTGGTCTTCGGCCTCCCCGCATAGATCATCCGGATAGGATTGCTGGGGGTGTGAGACTAATTTTGTTTCGTCTTGAATATGAATCAATTCTTTGCTGTTTTTTCCTTCACAACTTGAAACTTGATTTTCTGGACCTGGAGTCAGAATATTACTATAGATCATTATTCTTTTGATTTTTAATTTATTTTGGAAAATTGCAAAATATAGAGAAATCGGGGTTTAATTTGCTTTAGAATCGAATGTAATAAATCTGACCGAATAATGTTGAAAATAGGAGTCTTTTTTATTAGGCTTGAAGATGTATAAGGGAGGTTTGATTTATTTAGAGAAGATTGAATAGCTTAACTTACCTTTTAAATAAGTTGATTGAGTCGTTTATTATTACTGTACTTCGAGATTCTGGTTTTACTTCATTAATATTTTCAGGATCTGAATTTACTATAAAATTAGGATTAATTTTAATTATGAATATTTTTGAGATAAAAAAATTGTAAACTTTTTCATTTTAGTAATTTTGCAATCAGATAAACATATTATTTATCAAATTATTTATATCTTAAATTCAAAATATAAATTTACATTATTTAAAATAAGTAGAAATTTATAAGCTATATTTTAAGCATACAAAAATCACAAAAAATAACCATAAAATTAAAGTTCATAAATTCTTACATCAATCATTATCATAAAATAAGTTAAATATCTTCCTGAATCCTTTAACTCGATGAACTGGCTTAACCTTCACTGCTGAAGCTTTAATTATTTTCTGTGGTGATGAGTTCTCAGTATAAAACGGGTTAATATTGATCTCAATATCAAGGAACTTTTCAAAATTCGAAAGCATATTTAACAGATAATTTAAATTATTTCATATTTACAATAATACAAATCTTCTTATTCCAAATATCGCAGTCCAATATGCAATTAAACAAATCAATTTAACATTGAGGCTTAAATCATAAATAATCGCAATAATTTTAGCTTTTCATTTTCCCGATTCCTTTGATTTGCAAACTAGCAGATGGAGTGGTCTCGTGGTTTCTCTGCGTAATAAACTTCATAGTCATTCGGTTGTCGAACAGTCCAGAAGATGTAATCGCTCTGATTGCTCTATCTGGAACTATTGTGTTAACCACAGCTACTTACTCTTATTAATCAGATCGTAGCTGAGGTTCATCCCTGGAGACAGATTGATACTTCTTTCGAACTTGTTGTCTAGCTCCTGGTCTTGTCTTTTCCGCAGTGTGGAGCAAGTCTTCTTTCGGATCCGCTCTTCAGACCGCTTGAGCGGCTCGTGCATGAAGCTCCGCTTGGTCTTGCAAACCTCTGGATTCGCCTCGCTCCTGTTGTACTCTGACTTCTCCCGGGGCGAGAATTTGTTCTCAGAATTCATCTCCATTTTGGGCTCGCTGATGATCTGCCGCAGTAGCTGCTTGTTTTCATCGAGATGTGGGTTTATATCTAGTGTCTCTTTGAGAAATAGAATTCTCTTTTTAAGGTTTCTGTCGCCGTTGAATTTAAACTGGCTAGAACCTCTTTTGCCTATCAAAGAGAGACCTTCTTCTATATCTTGAGGACTTTTAGATAACTTAATTACTTTTTAGTGCGTTAAAAATACAACTGCAGATTTAAATTTGTATTCTAAAATCATTAATAAAATTTAAAAATTACGTAAGATAAATCACCTCGATTAAATGTAAATTTCACTATTTTGTTACAAAAAATTTAATTAATAATTTTGATTGAAATTTTTAAATTTTGAAAATATGTTTGGTAATAGATTGAATATATTTTACAATATTTCTAACAGTACAAAAATATTTAGTTTAAATAGCTGTTTTGGAGCTAATTAATCTTATTTACAACTCCACGTTGGCTTTTATTATCCAACTGACTCCAGATTCCATATACAGCATCGTTAATTTTTATCTATTTTTAATGACAGATAAATTATTCAGTCAAGTAGATTACCTTTCCTTTTGGCAGAATAAAGTCTCTCCATTTTCCTTGAGATCGATTCATTATAATTCGAACGATCTACGTTTTTGCTAAAAGATAGATTGGCTGCCCTCACTCTGCTTTTAAGCGACGGAAGGACCTTTGTTTCACTATTTTCATCGGGACTAGCTTTACTTGTCGGATTGTGAGTCTCGTCTGGTTTTTCTTCTTTATTCCTCTGGTCTGCAAGATTTAACGCGCAGTCAGAGATCTCGGTCACTGTATTGCTTGGAATATGCTGAGTGTGGAATAAATTATCAAAAGGGCCGTCTTCTGTGCCGTTGACGAATACAGACTGTTCAAAAGCATCTAGAATCCTCTTGATCATTAGCTTTAGATAGCTGAACTCGACCTCTCGAGAGTCTTCTTGTTCTTTAAGCTTCGTTTCTATTGCGAACATCCTCCCTTCCCTCATTTTAGTCGGAGCCATGAAGTTGTTTTCGTAGTCTTCAAAAGTCGAGTTAATGTTGTCGAATCTTTTCTGCATGTATTGCAGAGCCTTGTCGTATTTGTCGAAAAATATCGCGCAAGAGTTCTTGATATTAGAAATGCTCTTTTTATTCTTTTTAAGAATGTTATCAGTTTTCTCGATCAGGTTGTCTTTGATCTCAGTGAAGACCTCTGTTAGTTTGTAAACTTCAGTGTCAAGTTTCTCCGCAGTTGTTGATTTGATCATTTCACACATTTCAATAACATATGTTTTCATTTTTGATATGTCTTTTTGTAAATTATCGAACTTTTCTTCGTTTTGTTTTTTATATCGATCGAATTTAGTATTTAACCGCCTTTCAATTGCATCGCCTCTGTCAATACCGTCTTGTTTATTTTCATTAATTTTAATATTAAGTTCTTCGATTTTATTTTTGATGTTTTCTTCGAATCTATCAACAGAAGCAGCGTGAGATTTCAGTTGTGCAATTTTATCTGAGTTCATATGAATCATTTTATTTAAGTTCAAAGACACAATCTTGCAAAGAGTCGTTAGTTGAGATGATATCACGTTCGATATTGGTTTCCCTGGTCTTTATCGAGTCGAATTTATCTAAATTGCTTTTATTCAGCTGCTTAATATTCTCCTCGATGCTCCTCATCCTCAATTTGAACTGATTGTCATTAATTTTTGAATTAATAACATCCTTGGAGATCCTGTGTCTATTAATCGCCATCTTGATGATTCTTTTTAGCGTGTTGAGGTTGAAAATCTTGGGGTAGTTGCCTTCAGCATTCCCGTCTTCAGTAACCTCATCCTATTTGGTTAAAGACATAAGGTACCGAGTATCCTTGGATTTCCTCGAGTTCTTCTGACTTTTCATCATCGTTGAATTCGGTATTCTGAACTTCAGACTGATTGACTTCGTTTTTATCTAGAGAGACTGAGTCTTCATGGTTTCCAATCGTAACGACGTTGATGCTGAATTCTTGAGAATTTCGATCTAAAATAAAATCACATTTTTGATAAAAATTAGATCATCATGTTTAAATATTTTGATTGAAGTGATCAAAATCGAATTCTTTAAGCACTGCAGTCTTACTGTCAAATTTAGATTTTGAAGTGTGCACTGACTGACGGTTATTTTGATTATCAACAACAGTGCTATTCCTCGCTATATAATTTTAGCATTGACTAATAAAACTTAAAAATAATCACGGGATGTTTGTTTTAATAGCTTACGGTTGATCTTATCTTTACTGACTTTCTTAAATACTGTCGATCTCTGTATAAATTCAGGTCAAAATTTTGCTGTTTATTTACTAAAAATAAAATACATAATAAAAACATTTTTTTACAACACCTCATCTAAGGTTACCTTAGGAGAGCCGCCAAAAATATCGCTTGGGCTTGCGTCAAAGCCAAGTGTGGTGACTGTCAGCATTTTATGTAGATCGAGCGCCCCGATAGTCTCTTGTTTTTCATATAAATCCTGGACTTGTTTTGTCAGCTCTTGAATATTTTTCGAGTTAGTCTCATTGTGGTTTCGAAGATTCTTAATGACGGTGTTTTGGAAATGCTGAAATCGCTCGTCTGCTTCTTCATGCTTGCCTTCAAAGTACTCTCGAATAGATTCAGTGCGTTCTTCTTGGTCTCTTTCCTTCAGGTAGTTTCATATGCATTTCATTTGGTGGTTTAAGTGGAACAGAA
Organism: Euplotes cf. woodruffi 2 WChen-2021; assembly: GCA_021441665.1. Taxonomy (NCBI): domain Eukaryota; phylum Ciliophora; class Spirotrichea; order Euplotida; family Euplotidae; genus Euplotes; species Euplotes cf. woodruffi 2 WChen-2021. The sequence goes on along the minus strand of JAGYYN010043148.1, from coordinate 45 downwards.
ACCTCGGGATAAAGGCAGCTCCACACTACCTCAACCATCACTCAC
>JAGYYN010042887.1:0-10850 GCA_021441665.1 Euplotes cf. woodruffi 2 WChen-2021 | reverse complement strand
TATAAATACCACTTTCCAATTTGTTCATTTGCAAATATTGATATATCTTCGAGATCAATCTGTTTCGAGTTATTTTAAACAAATCCGATCTAATCGTGATCGACGATCATAAAATGGCAGCATGACATTAATCATTTTATTTCTCAGTGGATCATAAGTATACCCATTAAAGTGAGAGTGCTTCTCCAGCCATAAGTCATTGAATTTATTATCTTCTAGTACTTTATTCTCCCCAGGGAAGCCCATATTAAGATCACCAACTAAAAATACATTGCCATTGGAAAGTGCGTCTTTGATCCTCATTCTTTCATAATTATTATTACCAAATTCTTCGAGTCTAAATAATAAAATGCAGCCTTTACATTTCCAAATTCTGAGTGATCTTGGTAACCTCGACCTCCCTCATTTTCCGATTGCGTTTGAACGCATTTAAATGCGCGCAAATGACGATGAAGTTCACTGAATCGTCTAAATATTAGCAAAATGCAAATAAAACTTATCGTGTCGTTTTGGTCAGTCTGGCTTTGTCTTTTGCTAAATGCGCTTCAATTAGCAAATAGTCTTTATTTAACTCTTCATTCATATACAAAATTCAACTAGCAAGAAGTTTTGTTTTTTAATCTTTAAATAGTTCTGTTTGCTGATTGCAATTATTGAGACTCAAAATACTACCAAAACAAAGCGACTTTGTAATTCGATCAGCCAGCGTAAAAAGATATATTTTAGTCTGTTGAATTATGACACTAAACATTGCTGCAGTGAGTTATCAGTGGTGAAATAATATTATGGTTTGCAAAGGTAGGCAGTATCAGTCTCCTTCGATGAAATCGAGTATTAATGATTATTTAATTCAAAACTATACTATTGAATATTAACTTGCATACACATATGCATGCTTGTTAATATTTGCTATTTACTTGGATTGTAAAAATCTGCATTTATTGATTTACAAACCAAGTGGCCTTAATTTGACCAAAGCTTGACTTTAAATTAACTGGTTACCTTTGCATTTGAAAGAGTGCATAGAGAGTCTATAGGGTGAGCAGATTACTTACTCTGTCTCTATTAATTAACTCAACAAACGGCTGGGTTGAGAGGATCATGGGGAAGTGCCGATTTGCACGAGATGTGTCGTAAGATGATATCTGGTAGTCTTCAGAGAAACGGCAGAATTTTAAATACTTTAGATAGTCAATCGTGCACTCCTGTAAACACAGAATATCTGGTTTTAAACGGGGGAAGATGGTATTCACTTGATAAGTATATCTCGCGTCAGGATCGATTATTTGCTTTATTATTTTGAATCGAGGTCAATAGAGGACGTTGTATGTTGCAATTGTGAACTCTGATATATCTTTTAATTTCATCAGTTTTCCTTCTATAATATTTCTGCTCACATTATTAAACTATCTTAAAATTAGTTGTCGCGGAATATGCAAAATAATGAGCTTTTAGTTAAGTACAACTCGGTTCAATACCCTCAAGTTCTTCAAATCTTTTGCTCATATTGATTAGAAACAATAATTTAATAATATTGAAACAAATCAATTATTGATTTCCAGCTAAGAATCCTCAGTGAACACAACTTGTTTCTTAAAATCCAGATCTCAGCTTGATTTCTTCGAGGCCATCTCTTTTCGCCGTTCAATCTGATCTACTTTATATGAAGACTTGCGGAAGGTCTTAATTTCCCTAATTTTTTTGCTAGAGGACTGAGGTTTTGATACTTCACTGCTTCCAAATAGACTATCGATTATTGTTATACAAAAAAGTGGTTAATATAAAATAATAAAACAGTTTTACTAATCAAATTTATACCTTTTAGAATCAGACCCAATGCTTTTATCAAAGATCACCTTTTTGTCAGCTTGCTTCCTTGATTGCTGCTGGCCTTCAACTTTGAACTTGCCTGCAACTTTAGATAAAGCCTTACTTTGAACAACGTCCTTAACGTCTGACTGTTTCTTCTTCAAAACTCGAACTTCTTGGTCAAATTTAAACGCTGTGTTCTTGACCTGAACCGATGCCCGCTTGTCAAACTTCAAATTGATTCCTATCTTGAAGTCAGGAGCTGTCGATGGTTTCGAAGTCGGGACTAGCTGGAGATCCGTTGAGCTCTTTGAATATTTAAACTCATGTTGAGACTCTAAATCGGACAAATATTAATCTGACAGGCAGCAAGGTTACTTTGTATCGACTTAGTTTCCGATTCGTATTCTTCACGGCTGTCAGACTCATCTTCTTTCGCACTTGCCTCTTCGCTTTCGCTGATTTTGCTAAAAAGTGTATTTAGTTTTCTGGGCTGCCGCTGAGTCTGCATTCCCAATCTGATTGATGTAAACAGTTGATCATCGAGTTTGATTTTATTTCGACTTTGACAGCTTACGCGTGACTTCTCTTGTCTGCAGTCATCTTTTTGATGTGTAGTTGCTGACGAATTTAAACAGTTCTTCGGGGCTTCGCAGCTTTCTATATTCAAAAGGATATTAGCTTGTTAACACAATAAATGAAGATGTATTTTTTATTTTAAAAAATGCAGATTTATCATATTTATTTTTGTGCAATATTAAAACAACCTTTGCTTTGGAACTGGAGTCTCAGCCTGAGCTACACTCTGCTTTATCATCGTCAAACTCTTGATATTGATATTGCTCAGTTGCTTTGGCATCAACATTTCCTGTGATTGAAATGTTTGTAGCTTGTTGCTTTCAAAATTCGATTTTGCAATGTCCTTTGTTGCGCCTGTAGATTTCAGCGGATGTGGAGATGACAAGTTTGACTGCTTGAAAGATGAAAATACTCCGAGTAATGACGTATTTGACTGATTCTAACAAAACCGTAATAGTTGATAAATTACTTGCTGACCTTTGAGGTCGTTATTTGTGTTAATGCTTAATTTGTCTAAAACTGATAACACTGATCACATTTACTGATATTATTTATCGAACTTAAAATTCCTGCTTTGATGTTCTGTTGAAGGCCAAGAAAACTTGGCTGAGTCACGACTAAGTACATTATTACAGCCGGCTTACTTCTCGATGACGATTCCTTTTGCTCAAGAGCCTTTTTGAAGCTTTTCGTCCTTCTTGCTTCTTCTTTATTTTTGTTGAAACTCGACAACCTGTCGTGGCGATAGAAAAGCTTTATTGTAATACTCGTCAGATATCACGATTCGTTTGTTAGTGCCTTTAGTATTTTTGCTGTTATTTTTGAACGTGAGTCTCATAAGTTCACTTTTACTGCGCGCAGTCGCATTGACCTTTGCTTTATACCAATTGATTCACCTATGCAAGTACTTTTCATTATTGTCCATTCAAGAAAGGTTCGTGAGCATGTAGGCGAGATTGTCGTGGATTGCTTTATTTAATCTTCAGGTCTTCTGGAACGCAAGGAGATCGAACTATATCAAAAAGTTACACTTTAAAACTAAATCCACCGCTATGCAAAATTAAGCCCGAATTGACTGTGATGAGTAAAATTTAGTTAAGCGCCAACCACATGGTCAGTTACATTGATTGCGTTGAAATAAATCTTACTTTTTGTTGTGATGTAGTCGGAGTAGAACTTGTCAATAGACTCTTTAGCGAATTTGTACTCATTTGAATATTTAATGCTGCTGTTTCACTCTGGGCTCTCGAGCTGATCAAAGATCAAGTTGTTGATGTAGTCACTCATATTGGTCTTGTCAATCCTCGACTTCATTATTTTATTTATACTTCAACAGTAATTTATTAATAATAGGAAGAGGTAATTTTTAGATAGAAGATGTAAATCTGATATGTTGAAATTAGATATTTAAATCTGCGTGACATCACGCTTGATTTTTTACTTTTAAATTATTTATTGCAATGTGGAGAAATGCAAAATCATTAGATAGAGTGAGATTATAGAAATTATGAAAAGATCGAGAAGGTATTTTATGGTGGGTAATTGAGCTTATTTGAAATGGTAATTTTACTCATTTTAAAATATTTTTTATGGTTGTTTGATATTCTTAGAATGTTATTAGTATTTTAGAAAACTAAATAATTAGTTTTATCAAGAGAGAAATTAAGGAATAAGATTTAGAGTTTAATTTTTAAATATCAACTATAATCATTGTTAATCAATTTGTGCGAATTTTGTAAAGTCTTTAACACCATTTTTCTTGAGGAATGCTTTAGCTTTTTTTGCAATCATTGTCCACTCGCCTTTTGACTCTTTACAATCTCGCTCTAAAACTGCAAGAGCAATAATTGTAATCCAAATTAATCTGATGTTTTCTTTGCTCGTGGCAACGCTTTCGAGTTCTACTGGCCATTCTTTCTTCAACAGTGAGTTATATTTCTCAGGAAGTGATTTGAACGAACCATCGATTTCTTGAAGTGAAACAATATTTTGATAGCTTGTAGATAGACCACTAGCTAACCCAAGATTTGTTGATTCAGATAAAGTTTTCTTTGATTTTTTCTTTACTCAGGACTTTTCTTTACTTTCCTATTTTACAATTAGCACAGAAAAGATTAAAAAATTTACCTCTTGGATACAGAGATCTTCATCATAGTAGTCAGCTTCTTCCTCGTCTCCTATAAAAATCAAGTTTGAATATTGTCAAAGCAAAAATCTATTTATTGCAAATCTGCTATTTTCAAGCAGCTGCTTCGTATTCTCGACCAAAAGTATAAATAATTACAGATGATTAAAACTCGCATAAAACTGATTGCTTACATATATTTTGCTTTTTGGCGATATTATATGAAAGTTTATTTGCAACTGGCTTCATTCCTATAGACTTCATCATTGCAGATGCTGGTCTTGCAGAATTGCTCATTTGTAAAGTTTTTGAATTCATTTGAGGAGCACATCGAGACATCATCTTTTTAACTGCTCCTTTGGATTCCAAACTACCACCAACAAAAATTTTTCTCATGATTGGGTTTCCATAATAGCCAGGGAAGTGGTTGAATGCATTTTGAGGACTGCTTATAGCATTATCTCTATATTTCCTTATCGGGATCTTGATAGTCTTCATTTCTTCAGTTGACTTTTCTTTATTTTTGATCTTTCCGAAGAATGCAGTCTGATCGCATAAAACTGAATACGTGAGAGATAGAGAAAGCAAGTCAACACTAGCTTGCTTGCTTTTTTCAGAGCTGCGCTTTATGAGCATCATATTTTCTTTTGCCGCAATCTTGAATACACAATCGTCGTCTCCTGCATCGATTACCTTTGTAGGATCGATATGCAAGGTCACTGATCCTCTGTCTTGGTTGAAAGTGTTGTAAAAGGACACTTCAACGTCTGATTCAACAAGAGCTGCTTTACTAATTATTGCGTAAACGTCAAAAGATTCTTCTTCATAGATATTACCAGAAACTGGCGGTCTTGGGCACTGGAACTCGATAGCATTCGTATTGTCCTTCCAGTCAACTTTAATATCTGTAAATGCTGGCTTTGCAGCAATTTTCAGAGCTTGAATTACTTTTTCTTTAATCTTCGGATCATTATCTGCTATCATGGCTGATGTTCCAAGTCCTGCCTTTGCTGTTTCTTTCACCAAATACGCTGAGGCTCCAGACCCAATACCAAATGTATGGACTCTGGTTGCGTAATTGAAGTTTCTGATCTTTGAGACGACTTCATCAGTATTGCTAATAGCCCCGTCCGTAAGTAAGAACACGTTCCGAGGGTACTTTGAGCTGTTTTTCAAATTAAAAATAGCATTCATTGGTTTGAGCATCTCAGTTCCTCCCATATTTGCTTTAAAATGCTTAAGTTTGACAAATGTTTGATCAATGACTTTTTTCTCGTACTTCTGGCTTGTCTTATACATGAACTCAAACTTTCCGCCGAAACTAACAATATTGAATTTTGAATCTGATGGTAAGCTTTGAATGAAAAGCTTCAGAGCTTCGATTGCGGTTGTGATTCTGGTGCCTCTCATCGAGCCACTTCGATCAAGTACAAATATGAACTCCCCACTCGCAATATCTGGATCGTCTTTGTCATCGATTTCAGTGATGACTTTGTGATCTCTGTCGTCTAAATCTTTAGCCTCTTCTTCTCCATCTTCTTCGTGTTCATCTGAGACTCTGGGAATGAAAGATATGTGCGCAGCCACGTCGTTCGGATATTTAGAAGATTGGTGCAACACGATTGTCGGTTTTCTGATTTCTTCTGTTGAATAAGAAACCACAATATCTTTTGAGAACACATCAATTGACTTTTGCAGCTCAACAGTGACCGTCTTGCCGTCGTCGCTCTGGACATGCTTCATTCCGATATGGCTAACGCTCAGGTCGCTGATTACTGAAGAACTCTCGATTGTAACTTTGCATGAAAACTTTCCGGGTATTGTGTTTCCTTTTGAGGCAGGCTGACTGATGCTTTCTGAAATTAAAGGCGTGTACTTCGGAATGAAATTTGTCGGGAATATAAAGGAGTAGTATCCGTGCTTAATGACATCTCATTTCGCGACCATGAACACATCGATCTTTATTTTCTTGTCTGGCTGAATCGCACCGATGCTCAGCTCGATCACTTCTGGGATGTTTTCGTCGTAGTTTATTTTGGCTGCAGTGTGACCTGCAGCTACAGCATCGTCATATTGGATCTTGGCTTCTTCCTTTTCCATGATTACTGCGTCAATTTCCTTATCATCGAGTTTAATATGCATTCCAGTGACACTGAAGTACGGATCAACTGGAAATTTGTATACTCATTCTAAAGGATTTTTCTCATTGTTGATGTAAGTCTGAGAGTATTTAATCGAAGCAACAGAATTGAATATCTTCGCTTCAACTCGAGAGGACTTTAATGGGATCTCTTTGTTTGTCATACTTCTATCGACAAGCGAAACAATCGGACTGATGTACCAGAAAGGACGCCTGATGCACATGCAATTTCATTTCATCACTCCTCCTTGAAGTAGGTTGATTCCTGAGTTTGGTAATGCGTTATCTTGAGACATTTATACTTTAATTATTTATTTTAAAGTACTGATCATTATGTATTGATCTAGTTTAAAATATTGTCTTTTATTCAAAAAAAAATAATTAAAATTATATTATTTACTAAAATAATTTAAAACTCTGTACTTAATCCTGTATTTATATTCACAAATTTAACTCGATCAAGATTTTATGGTTGATTCAATTAAAGATTTCTGAATCTTACTATTACGAGTTGAAGAATGGTTAGAAATTGTTAAATCGACGAGAGTCTAATCAAAATTAACACACTTCTCTCAAATCAAATCTTTGCAGAACTTGAATTGAGTTTGCAAAACGCAGTCAATAAATGGAGTTTTAAGATAGAAAAGCCACAATCCAAGTTCTTTAAAAATATAATTTGAAAGAAGTGTGTAAATTTTTATTAGACTCTCGTCAATTTAACAATTTCTAACCATTTTTCAACTATAATATCTTACATTAATCTTTTACCAGTTCAGCTAAAATAAAACTTCCCTTCAAGTATTACCTTATTTACCTTTTTCTTAATTACTAGAATAAGTCTTAATTCATCTTAGATTGTTGATCATTTCTTGTTTCCAAATCTGGTATCCAACATCATACCTTAGCGAAGCTGTTAAAAGTATAGGTTCATACAATACCTTACTCTGATTTCCAATTGAATTAAGATATCGAATAATTAATAAATAGTATCTAGCTAATATCGATCCATATAAAACAATTGGTTACAAAAATATAGTTGCGCATCGACACGATCAATTCAATTATTTATGTAAGTCTGGTCTGCCTATAATATTAGTTCCAAATACCCTTGGCTGCAAATTGATTATGCATTTAAAATTGCTTCGAAAATGGGCTTGTACTGGTTCAGCATCAGTTCGACTTCTTCGACCTTTCCTCCAAGCAGCTTTATATTCTTTGTCGTCGAGAACTCCATGTCGTCTACTTTCTTCTCGATTGTACTCTCGATCTTGCTGTATTCAGAGTTACAACAATCCAAATGCAAATTGACTGTTAGAGGAAATTCGTATTTGAAGATTATGGTGAGATTAAGAAATAGGTATGATTGTATTAAGACCTGCTTTAAGCCTACTTACTATTCAAGATTCTCAGTGATTTTAGTTAACACTTTCGACTGCTCTCTAAGTCTCTTATTCATAGTTGACTTAATGATTCCCAGCTGACTTGTAACATCGGTTGCTGTTTCTTCTGCTTTTTCTTTAGTCACAACAATTATGTACTTTTTCCCGTAAAATAAATTTGCCCTTGAAATAAGCAGTTCAGACTCGACCATCAGAACTGCTAATTCTTGAAGCATATTGTTATTGATGTCTTGGTAGATTTTAGCGAAGATGTCGTTGATCAGTGCAATCAGCATGTTCAGCATTATGATAAATACTAAGAATGTGCAGATGAGCCAGAGGATTAGTATCTCAACTTTGTATTTATCATCTGGAAACACAGTCACATCAAATGCTCCAACCACAGTTCTGAATCAATGTTAACTTATAATACTTACTGGTATGTGTATTCAAATGCTTGGTCGAACTTTTTTCCAGCAAAAAGCGATTGATTGATTTTTGAAATAACAAAAATGCAGTTTGTGAATCCAAGTATCATTATGAAGAAAACAATGATGAAATACTTTAAGTCGACAACAGTTCCAATCACCATTCTAACCATCCAGGCTGTGCTCAGAAACATTCTTCCAAAATACACTAGTTTGAGCCACATGATGAGCACTGAACAAGCAAGCACTGGGATGTGCTTAGTCACATTGAATCCAGCAAGGTCAGAGATCACGCAAAACATGTTCAGTATCAGCGAACTGACATCAACTAAGTTCCAGAAGTTCATGAAGTACTTCAGCCTATAATACAAGATCTGTCTGATTTCAATGTAAATAAAGTACGCCATGGCTGCAAGTAGTAAAACACAGAACACCAAGTCAGCATAGCCATACCAGCCCCATTTGCTGCTGGCTTCATCTTTGCCCTTTTTGATCCATGTTGCGTAAATGATGTACGTGATAAAGTAGAATATAAACGGAATCATGATGTACGTTGCGATTGCTACTCGATAAAATCTCCACATGAACATAACAATATTCTTGATAATAGGCACCGAGAAGATCTCAGTATCCTTTGTGGAAGAAAGCGAATCGAGGAACTTCCTTCCAGACTGGTTATCGAAGATCCAGTCGAACTCGACAGCCTGCACATTACATCTTGTGAGTCCAATTTTGCCTGCTTGTTTCTGCTTTTCTTTATTTGACTTTAGTAATTTGAGCTCTGCCTCAAGTCTTTCTTCCTCTATCTTTTTCATGAGTTGCACTTTTTCTCGACTGATCTTGCTTTTGCTCATATTGCTTTCTAAACGAGAAATTTATATTTTTCGAGTTTATATTCGGTATATTTAAATTTAGCTAAAGTAGTTTTTATTTATTGCAAATAAACTATGGTTAAAATCTTAACTAATATCGTATTGAGATAGTATAAATCCCTTGCTTTTTATAATTAGATATTTCAGAAATGCAAAAATGTAGATTTATACTAAATGCTAAAACCAACTGCATAATCGTTATTCGCAAGTAATAAAATTATCAATTTAATATTACTTTTAAGCTTCTCAAATCTTTCTTTTTGTTCAGCTGAGTTTTCCTCGCTTGATGAAGATGAGAATTCGTAGCTCAATTCGGAACTTTCGTTTTCGGACCTACTTACAGGTGTTTCTTTTTGATCTTCTAAACAATTAGATTTATAAAATACCTTTAACCTCTACTTTTACGTCTTCGATACTGACTGGGTTGTTTTTGTTTCTAGTTTAAGGTTAAGTTTATTCGTAAATCAACATAGGTTTTTATACATAAAATATATCAAATTTTAATCAAGAATTTATAATGTCATCTTCAAATTAACTTATTTATCTCAGAAGCAAATAAAAATACGAAAAATGTATTAAATCTATAGTACACAAAATTCGTTACACAAAAGTAATTGAAAGCAACTGATTACGCTTTATTTAAGTTCTTTTTCTTTTTTGAGTTTTTCTCTACGTTCTTCCTTCTTCATTTTGCGTCTAATCTTTGCTAGTTCAATCTCCTTCTCCCTAAGTTTTTTGGCTTCGCCTCCGTTCTGAGTGTACCTCTCGAAGAAGGCGTCATCAAGGAGTCAGCTGGAGTGCGCACTCATAAAGGTGTCTTCGTCTTTGGGCAAGTGCAGGTACTTCACCATTTTCATTTGCACGGTCTGGTACAGGCATGTGTTTAAGAACTTGTGGAACGACTTGTACCCAGTCGACATCAGCTTTGGAAAGATTTTATATATCGGCCGAGAAAAGTTGCCTTCTTTTAAATGCGAAACGTATGTGAGCAGCAGGTCGGTTCACCTCGGCCTGTCGTAATCGATGGTGATCTCTAACGGTGTTTTGTTCTTGTTGTTCTTCATTATAATCGACCACAGGTATTCTTTATTGTTTTCCTTGTAGTACTCCAAGATCAGTCTCAGCGACTTCTCGTCGCAGCAGAACAAGTGCACCGGCGTATTTTCTTCAACTTGGAACTTGATATTGAAGATTGTAAACTCATCATCTTCGATTGTCTTGCGGTGATTGAGGAAGTTTGATAAGTATACGACCTCTGCATATGTCGTCTTCATGATGAAGTCTCCGTAATCGAGAATTAAATCCTCTACGTCGTTATTAGCAGAACTTACCTTTACAGCTTACTTTGAAGCCGTTGCTTTCCGACTCAGTCTGCGATACGAAGTCGTTGATGAAGTTAAAGTCGAAGTATGGGCTTGGTGTTCCGTTATCAAGATTTACATACGAGTTTTCTGTTAATAAGTACCCGCTGTCACTTGATATTCCTAAGGTGTATATGAATTCTCCTTTCATTGAGTA
>JAGYYN010042858.1:0-10434 GCA_021441665.1 Euplotes cf. woodruffi 2 WChen-2021 | reverse complement strand
AAAATATGAATATGAAGAATATCAGTAATATTCCGTGATTAAGCAAGACCCAAAGTGAAAATAATGACAGCAAGAAAGTATTTGCGAATCATAATGACAACGAACAGAGAAGTTCGCCACAAAGAGTCAGCTCAAGCAAACAGATGCCAATTGGAAAGCCACCAATATACACGAGTCCGAGTCACAATAAAAACAGGTCATCAAAGAAGTTATATCAGACCAGTACTCAGAAATAAACAAAGCAGAAGTGAAGCAGTTAATGAGAATGATGGTCAAAGTTCAGTTAATCAAAGCGTGCATTCATTTACTCAGCCATCGGTATGTTCAAATAAAAGCAAGAGTGGGCATTATTCCTGAAGAGACGAAAATCATTCTTTAAGGAGCTACAGTTCATATCGAAGCCACCATATGAAATCTTCAAGTAAAGTTGATGATTTACAAAGGTCCTTCAAGTAAGAATTTTTCTACCCATTTCTCATTACTTTTCAGAACCGACAAGCAGAAATACCTGACTAAAAAGGAGCCTTCGAGTAGAATTAATGAGAACAGTGAACCACAAGAGTTCAAGACGAAAAAGACAAATGTAAACAACCGAGAGATCGCAACTGCCAGATTTGACTATCCTTCTCTCAACAGCAAAAAGCGAGATCATGATTTGCTAAAGCATTTAAGAGACGATACGAAAACAATATAAAGGTGTCGACAAATAAACAACGGCTAATGCAAAAGCCAGACCACTTCGCAGACTTGATGACTGGAGACCAGACGAAATAAACTGTACGACGAGCGGAATAAAATAAGGCAGTTCCATCAGCAATTAATCTTCAACAACGTAAACACAAACTACGACTATAACCAGTCAAAGCAAGTATGGCAAAACGACCCTGAAAGTAAGCCTCGCTGTCTTCAGTATAAACTTATTTTAGATTCAAAATCAACGTCGATCAAAATGAAAGTGAAAGAAGTAGACAAATTAAAAATGCAAAAATCATTAGGCGACGTGCTCAGACACCAGATCAACTGAAAGAGGTACAAAAAAGACCTGGAAATCGTAAACAAATTCAAAGAAGAAGCCAGCGAAAACACCATCCTCGACCAAATGAATAAACAGCATCGAGCAAATGAAGTCAATCAAAAAGTGCACCAGAGGAACGAGCTCCGTATGGAGATCGCAAGAGTGCTGGAGATCAAAAGACAGCAAAAGCTTAGGAAACAGGACGAAGAGTTTAAGTACTATTTATAATCGCTCATTTCTTATCGTTTCAAAAATGAATTTAATTAAGCTCTGTTTCCTCTCCAAATGCACCCCCCACTTTGCTTAGTAAATCACTAAAAAAGAGGCAACAGACTAATAAACTTTCTATAAATTTATAATCAAGCTGAATAATTTTTTATAAGCTAATTATTTTTATTCTAGCTATTTGCTATTTTTGTTATTTTACATGTAAATTTGGAATTTTGAATTTGTGTTATGATAATCAAAGGCTAGAAGATTTGAAATAAGGTGTTAGATTATTTTATGATTTTTATAGGAAGAATGAAAATTTGGGATTTAAGTATTGGTATTTGGCAGAGGGGTAAAAAGCAGAAGTTAGATTGTCAGAAATGTGTTATAATTGGATATTTTTAAACGAAATTGGCTATTTAGTAATATAATTTTAAATAGATGGAATATAATTTATTGGTAGTTTTTAATTGTATGTGGTTGTGGTTAGGAAATAGTTAATTTCAACAATAAATTTAAAATTATAAATTAGTTTAAATTAAAATGGGAAATACCTGCGGAAGTTGTTCATTTGATAATCGTGGAACTGAATTTGATATGGAACCAAAGGATAAATCGCCTTTACAAGTGCAGCATAAAGAAAATCCTCCGCTTGCTGCAGTAGAAAATGAAAATTATGCTTCGAAATAGTGTTAGGTTGAGACAGACTCAATCGAGCAAAGCGTCAACAGTAACGAAGCACATAAATTTTGATGATGACGATGACAAAGAAAACAACAATATATTCTCGAATAAAATATCAGAGCAGCATATGATCGAGAAAAATATTTTAAAGCCAAAATCTGCCTCAATTAATAAAGACCTCTTGCACGAAGAGTTATTCATTCAAAATATCGAAGACAGCTTTGACTTTCTAGAGCCTCCGCAGTACGACTGTCCAAATGTCATGCGGATCCGTGACGAAAGCGGGCCCTTCAACTACGACCTTGGTCCTTATATTGACGAATACGCCGATGGTCAGCAACGAGAAAAGCGAGATCTCACAAATATCGATAACGAAGCCAAGTACCAAGGAGAGTGGCTCACTGGCACCGACATCCGAGACGGCCGAGGATTCCAAATATGGCCAGATGGCTCGCTGTACGAGGGCTTCTGGAGGAACAATAAAGCCAACGGCCGCGGAAGACTCATCCACGCAGATGGAGACGTCTACGAAGGAGAGTGGAAAGACGACAAGGCCCACGGCGTTGGAGTCTATTGCCACGCCGATGGCGCTACTTACGAAGGCTGCTGGTTCGAAGACAAACAGCACGGCAAGGGCATCGAAAGATGGCCTGATGGCGCTGTCTACGACGGCACCTACAGCGAAGGCCAAAAGCACGGAGGAGGGTGCTTTAAATGGAGCGACGGAAGTGTTTTTACCGGAAATTTCAATCAAAACAATATCGAAGGCTTCGGTATTTATGAATGGAACGATGGAAGGAAATTCGAAGGCCAATGGAAGGACAACAAAATGCACGGAGAAGGACTTTTCACATGGGCTGATGGAAGAAGTTACCAAGGCCAATATTCCCACGACATGAAAGACGGCTATGGAGTCTTCAAATGGCCCGATGGCAGGAAATACGAAGGAAATTGGAGCCAAGGCAAGCAAGACGGTCAGGGCAATTACTATACAGCAAATGGGAAGATGAGGAGAGGGGAGTGGCAAAACGGCAAAAGACTAAGGTGGATTAAGTAGTCTGTGTTTCAATATTCAATAAAACGATAATAAAAACGGTTTTGTATTTATAAAATTGCAATAGATTTAGTAAATAATTTATATTTTATGAAAAAGAGCCATAATCCAGTCCCAGATAATGTCAAAACAGTAAACGACAGTAAGTTAACCTTTAAAACTCAATAGTGATCAACGAAGACATCGAAAGTGACGAACAGGTCGAGAGGAAAAAGAAAAAGAAGTCAAAGAAAGAAAAGCAAAAAGACGAAGATGAAGATGAAACTCTCGATGTCCAGGATAACTCCGAAGAAAGACATAAAAGCAAGAAGAGCAAAAGCAGGGCAAAACTCGAAGAAGAACAAGAAGACAACAGAGATGAAACAATTGAAAAGCTTAAAAACGTCAACGAGTTACTCAGTTCAAAAGTCAAAGAGCTCGAGGAGATCGTTAAGCAGACCATCGGTAAATAATTCTTAACATCAGTCGTATAGAGAAAGCAACGAGTCACAATAAGCAAAAGGTGAATTATCAAAGATACTGGAACGTTGAAAATGAAGAGCACAAGAAGCTAGAAAAGGAGTTAAAGTCATACAAAGCAAAGCTCGATGCTCTCCGTCGTAAGCGACAGACATACGAGAACTTAGAAATCCAAAATGAGCTAAATGAGCTTGAAAAATTACAAAAAGACTGTAATTTAATTATTAATTTCAACCTCTGCATAGTGGCAATGCTTAACAAGCTAAAGGAGAAGAAGGACAAGTCGATTAATAAGCTGAAGGCGGCCACTGAATACGACGATAAAGTATCTAGCTTCCTTGACGAGCTCACCAAGAAGAAATAAAGAGTATAAAGACATCCAAAAAACATTGCAGGACAAGCAGAAGTCCAGCAAAGAAGCACATGACCAACTGGTGAAGGCACGAGAGGAGAATGTGCAACTCAAACGACAGATTATTAATATTAAGAATAAAGTACAGTCTGCTGAAGAGAAATCTATTGAAGAAGAATATGTAAAACTTAAAAAGAAACAAGAAGGAATCGAGAAGTAAGAGTAATTTTTTAGTGCTTTTGATGTAATTGTGGTGTAGAGCTATTGAAAACGATAATAAAAGAACTCAGTTTTATATATCTCGATTTGATATTGATATGAAGATAATACAAGAACAGATTGAAAAGAAAAAACAAGAAATACAGCAAAGAGAAAAGGAAAATAAAGAACTCGGTATTTTAAATGCTTTGAAAAGTGAGAATAAATTTTATAGAGGATAAAATACTCATTCAGAAATAAGACGATTTCAATCAACAAAAAGTAAGAATATATGCAATAAAATTAAATATATATTTTAATTGATATAAATACATTAAATAATTTTATTTTATCTATTTAAAATACTCTTTGATGACTATTTATCAAATTTAATTTATCTTAAAACGAAAAGACTGACAACTCACACGAGAAAATTACAAGTATTGATGATTTATTATAAAAAATTCCTGTTTTAATGAATCTTTAATATTTTTTGACTTTACAAAACAAACCTAATTCATCAAAATATCATTTAAAAGAAAAAAAGTATTTTCCAAACTAAAGCTGCTCACATAATCCTTCAACAGAGAATTCATATTAAAATCGCGGATCGATGCCATGCAGCAAAAAGAAAAAAGAGGAAAAGCTCAAGGACAGTCACAAGGACGAGCTCGTCCTCGGCTCTGACGAGGAGCATGACGCTGTCGACCGCAGCGATAGCGGCCACAAGCCCCGTGCAAGGAAAGACAGCCAAAAGCATCGAGGCAGCGATGACGAGATGGACAATATTAAAGCCAAGATCGACCATGAGGAAGCACAGAACATGAATAATGAGGGAACTTCCCCGATTCCTAAAAAGAAAAAAAAGAAAAAGCAAGACCAAGATGATGAGAAGAATGATGTCGAAGATAATCAGCCTTCTGATCATGAAAGCAAAAAGAAGAAAAAGAAAAATGTACACTTGATTACAAGGCAAATTTATTTTATAATTCGTAGTGTACGAATGGACGAAGACGAAGACCAACAGTCAAATGCATCAGATGATAAGAAAAAGAAAAAGAGCAAGAAGTAAATTGATTGCCTGAATAAATCTTCAATATAGCTGTAAAATAAACGATCAGTATTAATTAAATCCTTCAAGATTCTCTGTTGAATGCTTAAAATATTTTGTTACGCAGTTCAACATCAGTCTTTTTATTTTTAATCTTCAAGTCTTGATCAAGGGCTAAGTTTTTGAGCAAGCTTCCCTGTCGTCTTTTATTCAAAAACATTTTGTCTCGATCAAAGCTAAATAAAGTTAACAGCAGTATTTACTATTCTTTTTCAGTTTTTGCGTAGTAAGGGTTAGCCTGGGCAAGCACCTTCCTATCAGCTCGCCACTGGTCTCCTGGAAGTTTGACGTCGACCTCGAAATAATTATTGCTTTTGCATTTGCCTTTGATTCTGGGACACAGCCCGAGATTTTGAAACGTTGAGTTATTGTCTCTGAACTGCACAGCGATATTTTTCCTTAGCGACTCTTCATCGATAACCCTCTGCTTCATACTGAGCTTGATATTTGATGAGCTTTTTACATACGAAGGCTTGCCGTAGGCAGAGTCAACAGTGACAACACTGTCGTTTTGTTCGTGCTCACTGCAGATAATATCTTTGATCCTTTCTTCTTCAGCAATAAGCTCAGACTCAGCGACTTCGGCTTTATTTTTCTTGCGTTTAGTCTTGCGTGGGCCTTGCTCGCCAGACTGGGTTGGAGTGTACCGATTGATCGACTTGGCGATCTTAGGAAGATCAATGCTGAATCATTCTTGTAGCTTTCCAATGTGCTTCTTGTTGATTCACGTATTCGGGATGAACTCTTTTGTCGCAATTGCGTACTTTAATAAATCCTCCTGAGTCATAGTGAAGCTGAAAGGATTCAAAAGTCCTCTCATTTTCTCATTTTGGATCCTCATGTTAAAGTCGTTGATTGTACTGTTTTTCGTATTCTTCTTCACGGGAGATATGCTGGCCGAAGACGGATCGATACTTCCTTTTATTGAGTAAGTTTTAGATACAGTCAGACTTGTCGGCATGCTTGCACTATAAACAATTTAGGTGTGAGTTTTTAATATGGGTATTTATTTATGCTTTTATTGATTAAGCTTCAAAATATTTATAATTAGCTTTTAATTTACCTTCTTTCCATACCAACTTTTGTCGATGGATTGATTGTTGGACTCTAAAATAATCAGTAATTAATGATGTCAAAATTAAATATTTTGTAAATTGTAGTCTGATGATCCCTCAAAATAACGACTAAGCTTAGTAAATAAAAATTACCATGAATAGATCTTTATTTCGTAAGATTTCGAGAAATTTTTTAATTGCGTTCTTCCTTTTTATCCGCAAACAAGCGTTCCTGTCTGATGGATCTAAAAGACTGGCCATAAAGCACGTCGTGAACGCCCTTGTGCTTGTCAAATATGTTATACACACGTTTGTTGTTCACGATCTCCTTCTTGTTCTTTTTCGATATCAGCACCAGGCTGTTCCTTAAGTTCGCGAGAGAGTGCACTCCACCAAGCCTTGAAGATTTAGTCTGCGCTTTTTGATCAGATGGTTTTGGATTTTCGACTACAGGAGCCCTAAATCAAAGTCAGGACCGAATGAGAACTTTAAGAATAAGCAATCGGGGTTATACAAAAAGATCAGTTGAAATTTTTCATTTGAAAGACCTGTAATTAAAAAATTTAACAGCCCAAATTTATTAAGATATGTGAATTACTCATCATGGCTTGTAACGTTACTCTGCAAATTGACCTCGGGTTGAATTGCTATCTCTGTCTTTACAACTTCAGGCTGAGAGGCTATCGCTAAGAAATAGTATTAGAGTTGTTTTAGCTTGTCACGAACTAAAGAACTGTATTTAGAATATTTTGCTTGCTTATCATAAACCATTTTATCTATTTAGAAAATAATGGTTATATTTAAATGAAAGTGATTACTTTTCTGCTGCTCTTCTAATTTCTTGTCACTTTTCTTATCCTTTGATGCTGGCTTTGCAGGGGATACCCTAAAGACCATCAAATTAATATCAGTACAAGATCGATATAAAATCTCTATTACTTTGAGATTCTTTAAGCATAAATTTTCAACTTGACTAATAAATATCACCAAATTAGCGACAAATTTCTTCAAACTCCGATTTTTAACAAAATCACAAATTTTTTTGGTATAATCCTGACTCATCTGTTGAAATACAAACCTACACTTTGCTCAATGATTTCGCTTTCATTTTATTTTAATAAATAATATACAAAATGATCAATCTGGACCAACTGCACTCCCCTCTCAACACCCATCCTAAATATCAGCTAGAACCCCGACTGTTATTCATCCGTCTGTAATATAACTCAAGTCTTCGGATTGATAAAATAAATCCGCTAACATCGACCGCTGATCACTGCGGCCACTTTTTGCCTGTGCACAGGCCAAGACACCTGCAAAGATTCGGATAGAGGATTAGGACTATTACCCAGCCTTTTTGGGGTTTATTACTGCTAAATTTTATATTTTATTTTATTCATCAAAATTTATAAGGATCGAGATTTTGAGAGCAAAAAAGGAGACGATGCAAATTAGGATGTTTTGATAAGCTTTACTGAGCCAATTAGAGTGTTAGTTACTGCTGTACAGGTCCTTGTAAGCTTCTGATATCTCCCCGTTTTTGATTCACTCGAATATGAATTTTCTAAATAGATTCGACCGATTTGGATTGTACTTCAACCTTTTTGAATAGTTACCTAAATGGTGAGTTTTGTGAGCCGACTTACTCAGGCAGAGGTACATGATGTTGAAACAGACCATGACTCCGCAGTCGAACAGATTGTTTTGTTGCGGACACATTTTTGACCGCTTGCTCCATTGGTAGCTTCCAGAGTCAGACTGCCGCTTGGACTTATTTACTGAGGCTGTTGAATACTCCTTGCTTACTCTTGTCTTCGAAATAGTCCTTCATTCCTCCGATTATTTCGTCCATGTGGTCTTTTGATAGTTTATTTCAAAGAGTCATAAAAGTTGAAATTTCTATTTGTATTTTTATTTTAAGATTTAGCAGTAAAAGGAATTTATAATCGAAGATGCAGGTTACTCATCGAAATAAACAGACCGAGTGACTGATATTAGAATTACCTGTGGACTGTGTCAACAACAATCAGCATCCAGTGGTTCTTATTGAAGTTCACAGGAATATATATCTTAGCTTGCTTTGAAAGATCACTCTAAGGTTGAGGTAATCAGCATTTTTAGATTTAAAAACTTACCGATTTAAATATTCTATCTATTTTTGCAAAGCTAATATCCTTCGCCGGCTTGCGAATAATCTCAGAAGCCCAAGTAGTAAGAAATGTAATCTCGTCTTGGTTATGAGTACAAGTCTCGTATTTTTCTTTAATAAGTCTGAGATATCAGTTAATAATCTCATCATTCAGCCACTGGTGCGGATTCAGTTTAAAAAGCGAGCTATACGAGATTTCATACTTCTCTCAACTTTCTAGTATTTTCCTGTCTCAAATGATGCTTTTGCTGACTTCGAAATTCTCACTATTGCTCCAATCATTGGATTTGTGGACTAAAGCGATATAATGAATATAAATACCTGCTTCAAGGAGCGAAGAGCGTTTTGGACCTCAATCAGTGGTATTCTTTACTTCAACAAGTGAGAGTGAAGATTCCGATTTTCGCTTTCTTCCTTTCCTGAATGAAACGATCAGCCTTTTTAATAACCATTACTTGCCTTTTGACAGCATTATCCTTCACTGTTTCTTTTTGCTCGATTTCTTGAATAGATACTTGAGAGTCTTGAGGCTTTGGCCCCCTCGGTCTTTCGCTGATTTCTGGGTTAATATTGATTGTCACAATATTCGTCGACTCTGACCTCTCCACTGAATAAATACTCTTTTCATTCGGAGACTTCGGTCATTGCAGCACTTGGCTGCTTGATTCTTTCGGCTCTTTAGCAATCTCGCTTAACTTGAGCGAGGCTTTTGAAATACTTTCGAAGTTATCTAAGAATAGTAAAAGTGAAGGACTTACCGTGGAAATTGAACTTTAAGTCCTTGTTGCTACATTCGCTGTGTCCTTCATCATCAGGCTTCGAAACTCTACAATATTATGCATTTGAGTACTGCTCAGCTTCTTTGACTGGATTTGGAAGAGCAGCTTCAACTGACTTATTTTTGATTTGCTTTTTGGTTACCTTATTTCTGTTTATTCTTAAACAGCAAATTAGCGTATGCGACAATTATTAGTAGTGACATAACTTATTATTAAGGAATCAATATAAAATAGTATGCAAATTTATTACATTAATGTTTTTTGTTGTTATCCTAGACTTGTACTTTGGAGGATTTCTTATAACAGGCTTGCTTTGATCGTTCATCCTGACCTTTTGAATTTGAATCCTCCTTGCCTAAAGCAATCATAAGTCTTATTACATTGATAAAATTATTGAATTTCAGCTGTTTTTCGATATTCGCAAGATCACAAGTATCTACTTTTGGCTCCTCAACTTCTTCAGGATTTCACAGGTCCGCTTGGAGTTTGATTTTGATGATGTTTTCCTCTTCATTGTCTATCTTCAGCTGCAGTGTTTCTCAGAACTTCAAATTTTGCATGCTTTTGTCATCCTGATCAGGTGAACTAATCAGTTCCTTTTGTTTTTCAGGACTTTGGTCTACTCAATCACATAAGATTATAATTATTTTACGATTTGAGAATGAACAAAAAATTAACTTGGCTTAAGTTTCCATAATTTACTGATTTTAAAAAATCGGTACCAGTAAAATTTGATTTACTAATCAAGTTTGTATATAAACTAACGATTTTTAATAAATCAATATGTTCGCTAGTGACTAGGTAAACTTTTATTCAAAGTGGACTGAAATCAGTTAGAAAAGTATAAAATATCCAGAAAATTTACTTTTAATAGAATTCGGGAGTATCTCTCCGTTACTTAGTCAGCGTCTTATCCAGATATATTTTGGTGTCGATTTTCTCACCAATCGTCCACAGTCCTGAACTTTTGTTCTGAAATATGTCATCATTCATGACGGCACAGCATTCAAATCAATTGTTGTTGGATTCAGGTTGCATGCTTGAAAATATCATATCCCACTCTCTATTTTGCAGCTTATTTAATTGCAATTAAAATACTATTTTACTTCGCTGATTCATAATAATTGCATTTAAAGTTATTTACCTCAGACGTAACCAAAATACTTAAAATTTCATTAAAATAATTTTTTTAGTAATACCACAAGTAATATTATGAATTTTAATTTTGCACTAAAATTTGGCATTTGTGCATCTTAATATCTTGCGTTATAAATTATCGCATTTACAAATTGAAGTTGAAATTTAAATATATCAAATGTGACAATTATACGAATATAATTTTAAACTGAGGTGTTAGTTTTTAGTGAA
>JAGYYN010042774.1:0-10200 GCA_021441665.1 Euplotes cf. woodruffi 2 WChen-2021 | reverse complement strand
ACCCCAAAACCCCAAAACCCCTATTTTAAGACCGAAAATGAACCAATAAAATATATTTAGAAAGTTAAGATGTCAAGCTTTCTTAACAACAACTCAAATGTTGCGTTGGAAGGTAAGATCGCTGCGCTGTGCCCCCTGACGAGTGTTTATAGTCCCCGAACTTGCACTTGATGGTATGTGGGGGTTGCTGCACTCTTATTTCGCAAATCCACAACCATTAGATATTGAAAAAGAAGATTCAAAACTCCAAGAAGTCGACTCTAATCAGATAGACACGATCGAAAGGAAACAAGGCATGCTCATGGATACTCTTTCAGAGTTTTATAAGCTGTAAGCCTACCGATCATAACCTGCTGTTATAGATATATCGAAATGGAGGAAAACGACGATTCTCATCAGGATACAATTGTTAAAGATATGGAGAAGTCTGTTTCAAAGACCTGTAGCTCAGTCGGAAGATCTCAAGAGGCTTACTACCAGAGACTATCTAAAGCCTACAACCATATCCTTAAATCTAGATTTACTAATGGCTTCAATGGGCTTAAGCCATCTATCAGTAAGCTATTTTGATTAATTTGTTGAATAGATATCTACGACATTAGTCGACCGATGAACGAAATTGCCTCTGCTCCATGGAAAATCAAAGAACTTCCTGGAAGATCACCTCTCAGCCAATGGCCATCTGCACTCGACGATCTCAACGATAGACTGATGAAGCTCGAGCCGATGAGCGCTTGGTCTGAACCACTATTCTCTGAAGATGGAAAGGATATATTTGAACAGGCTGAAGAATTCATCCGAAAAACTGTGAGTTCAAATAATAGTGATAGCAAGAGAACAGAAGAAATTTTAGTCGCTGCGCTTTCTGCCCTAATTGGCCTCTCGGTGCTTTCTGCTGATTACTCGAAGATACTATCAACGTTGTCGATCATCTACGAGATTTCTGAAAAGTATCCAGATGCTGACAAGATAGTGTCGAAGCTTGCCAAGACAATGAGACACTATATCAATCAGCTGAAGAACATGCACAATGACACAAAGTCTTATCACCACCTAGCCCAAGGGTCGTTTTACGGTTGCATCGCTCTTCCAAAAGAAGCTGAAGCTGACTTCCAGGTCGAGACCACTTCTTCACTAACAACAGATGGAACTTACTTATATCTGTACTGGTGCTCTGGTAGAGGCGGAATGTTCAAAATTGGAACTGGTGAAGGAAACTCACTCGCTGGCAAGGTCTACCTCCACGTTAAAACCGAACTCACAGGCTCGCTGCAATGGGTGTATCTAAATAGCAAGATTTATGCCAGAAAAGTTGACGAATCTTTGGGCGTGCTGACTGTGATTTCACCTGACAACTTCCTGACCCTTGGAACAGTGTCGCTTCAGTGTGATGATAAGGATCTATTTAGCAAAGCTTCATGCTCACGGATCAACAAGAGCTATCCTTTGCTAACTGACGGCACTTATTTGTATATCATCATTATGCACATTACAACCAGAGAAAGAAAGCTCAAAGAGATATTTAAAGCAGAGGTCGAAGAGCTCAGAAAGAAAGAACAAGAAAAACAAAAAGATCCAAAAGCTAATGCAACTCCTGAGAAGTCAGAAGATGCAAGCGCAGCAATCATTCGTAAGAAAAGTGAGCTTTTATTTGGTCGTAAGTCATGTTAAAATCACACTCAACTTACATTTATTTATATGCTGTTGAATTTAGCGATGATTTCAACTGAAGTTTTACTTATGCTCGTTTGCTAATTAATCATTAGGGAAAAATCTAGGCTCAAACACTAATCAAACAAATCCAATAAACGAAGGAGATTCAGTTGTAAAAATTACTGATTCTCTTAAAGAAGCAAAGATCTGAGAGTTTTACCTTCTCGAATTCGATACAGATCTCGAAAAATACCAAAAGCTTGAGAAATCAGATTATTTAAATAACAAAGACGTATTAGAGCTTTACGAGTCCTTTAGCTGTTACTTCAGGTAAACCTTAACTCTCTTACTCACTATAGCTTCGAAGAGTGTTACAGAGCGTTAAAGATGAACTCTGACGATGTAGAGCTCGCAGCGCACTGGCTGGTCGAAGAAGGCAACCAAGAGTGCAAGAACATCATGATTTCCCGCCGAAAAATTCTTCTTGCAGAGTCTGAAGTTATCAACGACAAGCTAAATAACAGAAACGAAGTGGATATCATAGTCAAGAACAACTCAATCTTGATCCCAAGTGATATCTCGGACTCCTCTTGGACGATTAACAAAGGCCAGATCACTTGCAACAAGTACAACAGGAACGATAACTCGACGAAGGTGTTCTCAATTAACGAGCAGGACGTTCGTATTATTAGTTGTGAAGGAAGCAAAGAGGACCCTGCCTGCTCAAATGAGCAAAAGTTCACAAAGATTCGCAACGACGACCAATGTGACGACTCAGATTCAGATGAAGACATTAAGTCGCCTGATCTCAAAAGATCTGGCTACGGCATGTACACGAACGAACAGCCGGTCAACTCGACGAATTTTGATACTGCGATGAACATGTTCGAAAAGCTAACACTTAAAGGAAGTTTTATCAAAGCGATCAAAGACGTTAAGATCTTCGACCACAAAATCGAGCTTTCCTTCGATCACGTGTTTAGCAAGTTCTATGCCTTGGTCACGTCACAAAACACGAAGTCGATTCTTGTCGCGCAGGACATGGCTCAGCTGAGAGAGTCGTGCTTCTCAACTCAAGAGGATATTGATAAATCCGGAATTCCTGACGAAAATGAAGACAACAGCTTGACCCTGAAAGTACTTGTACAAAAGGCTCTTGAGTTCTTCATGCACTTCGAGCGGATCAGATTTGATCTCCCGTGGCGGTGGAGAAAATGGAGCACTATCTTCTCAACCGCTCTGAACTACGGAGGCTCAAAGGACAACAAAGTGTCTAAAAGATTTGAAAAGGTCAAAGAGTGGGAACTCAATGAGTGGAGGAAGAAGTTTGGCCTCGACCAAATCACTACAGGCAAGTATAAAAAGGACAAAACTAAACCCAAGACGGCTGTACAACCTAATAGCTATAATCCTTACTCGCAGTCGAGCACTTCGAAGAACTCAGAACTTGATAAAGCTTATTGGGTCGAAGAGAGAAAGATCCAGACGTTTTGCATTTCTGGAGATATTGGGTCACTCGATACTTTATTCAACTTTTTGAAGAAAGCGCAGATCGACTTTAAGCAAAAAGTCTTACAGCTAAATGAAGAGTACTTAAAAGATGTCGAGTTTAGTGACATTAACAACCTTCAAAAGTTGAAGATCCCTGGACATGAAAACGAAAATATTGTCTTTATCCTGCTGAAGCAAGTTGCTTACTGGGTTAGAATTAGCGATACCTTGGTATCTATGGACTTTAATGTCACGAACAAAACTCATTCTCACAATAAAGGCGCACAAGTAGCTTCAAAGGAGAACATATCAACATTATTCTCGAAAGGAAATCCAGCCCTTCTTGATCAAGTCGGACAATTTCTACTGAAAATGGTGACCGAAGAATTTAACGATAACATCATGGTCAATCTTGATGAGTACTACAGACTTATATGGGTCGTAATTATTAATGGTTTTGAGCTATTTTACCGAGATTCCGAGAGTCAATTCAATATGATTAAAACCATGTTTTCTCATTCATTCAAGCACAAAAGACTCAGTACCTCAGCAAAAAGAGATAAAATTGTGAACCATTGCTATTATCTCGACTGATTTAATACTTGACTATCTCCGATACAGTTATTCTTCACAGTTCACTATAAGTATCCGCAGACATTTTTATTCAGAGTGCCACTCGTCTGTTCTGAAATAAAAGAATATCTGATCAAGTTCAAAATTAATAATGAAGGAAAAGTAGAGGCCAAATCTTCAGATCAAAAAGCATCAAATTTTGATTACGTTCCATCAAGCTCAAATAAGTTTATTCAAAAGCAAACTCAGTTCTTTAACTTGATAACAGCAAGTGATGGCATTCTCGATACGAACTGCAATACGATTCTTGACGAGTACCACGCTCTCTTCGATCAGAACCCAGACAATCTGATTCTTGACTCAGCGCAGGAGATTCAGTCCTGAACAACGATATCGCAAAAGGACTTTTGTTCGCCTTTCACAATGTACTTCCTTCTGGACCAGTCAATAAACTGGGTGGAAATGGACCCAAAAAATAGCAAAAAGGTCGAGGATATCACCGATGAGGAGACCGAACAGACTGAAGACGCCATTGTCGACCTGTACTTGAACCTGCTGCAGCCTAAGCCTATCAGCGAACTGCTTTCTTCCAACGGATTCGAAGCCAGTATTAAAACCGTTGAACCTAAAACCCGAAAGCAAGCTAAGAAAAAGCAGTCTAAGAGCAAAGCGCAAAAACAGGAAAATGTAGACGATGAAGAACTCAAAAAGACTAAAGAGGAAAGCGAAAAAATCGAGTCGGAAAACAAAGCCAAGCGCAGAGAGATACTGAGAAAGGAGTTCAAAAAGGAGCTCGATTTGCACCAAGAAAGAGCTAATATTCTCTGGAATGAGTTTACAACTATCATTGTGCGAATGCTGAGCTATGCTAGAGAGTACGGAGCTGTAGATACTCCAAAAGCGACTCCAGAAGTCAAAGAAATCGTTAACTTTATGAATAACATCCGCTATGTGTGGAAGATATTCAACAGGATGGTCGAGGACTCTTTGGCTATTAAACAGACGTGCTGGATCAACTCTGAGAAGAATAAACCATTTTTGATTAAAGTCATCAACTTCGGAGAAGAGTGATTAAAACTTCTTACTGACGTACCGCTTTGCAATAACGCTTATGAAGTAAAGTGGATGAGATGTCTGTTCAAATACCTTCAGATTGTCTTAACTCAATCAGTAACCGATTTGAAGCAGATCGACTTTGCCAATAAAGCTATTACGAGCTATATGAATATCATAAGCATGCTCTCAAAGCTGCTCGGTGTCAAGACTAACAGAGAAACTGATATGATAAAAATTGCAGATACCCATCAGAATTTAAATAATGATAGTGTTATCCAAGGATTTTACTCAGGTAATAATACTTCTCATTTTGATCAATTTTCACTGAAAAATACATGTGGTTTATAAAGCTTAAATTTAAATTTCTTTAGTTGGAGGAGTTGACTATACAAACGAGAAGATCTTCGAGACTCCACATCCATATCCTCGAGGAGACTTTTCCGCAAAAGAGACCTATCATTTCTCAAAGGCGATTGCGGTTCAGATAAGGTTCGATCCAAGGTGTCACTGAGACTCAAACAACAACAGCTTGCAGATCTCAACGAATGACCATTCTTTCTGGTTCAACGATAGCTTCGGTACTCAAATTAGGTGCTCAGGGCGGCCTCACAACAAGAACCCAGTGATCCTGCTACCAGGAAGCAGAGTCACTGTTGAGTTTAGAAACAACGTAAGCAACCGGCGAAAGCAAGAAGTGAAAAACGACGACGTGGCTAACAGATACGGATACAGGATCTCGATCAACCCGATCTACGCAGAGACTTCATACTCAACCGACGTGCTTTTCTCCTTAGCGAATCGCAGGCCAAAGCAGACTAAAGCAAAGAACAAAGACCTGTACTCGTGGGTGACTCTGCTTAACTCTTTGGTTCACGGAGCCTCAGTTATGAGCCAGACTTTGGTGAAAGGAAATGAAGCAGAAAAAGTGCAGAATAAAAGGTAAGCTTGTTTACGAATACTATAAAAACACGATTTTTATGTCCCTCAACTTTAATCATAATTCATCTGTGCTAATAATTTTTTTAGCCACGGAATGGACCGATCGGTGATGACTTGGAATTTACTTCGAGGAGGAATAGCTGTCATTGAGAACTCTCAAATCAGCACTAATGTAATTTCTGAATATATTCAGCAAATCAAAGAAGAGTCTGGAATTGCGTTTGAAGTATGCTCCAAGATCAAAAGCACTGCCCCGATATTCGAAACAAAGCTGCCGCCACAAATCGCGTTAAGGTTCAGTGATGATATGAAGAAACAGTGGGAGTACATCTCGAGGTTAAGTATGATTTGCTTGATGTACCACTCGGACATACTCAAAGAAATGTTCAACCAGTTTGATGCAAGCCAAGCAGCACCAGCAGACTCAACTAAATCAGAGGAGATGATGAAGATTGTCTGGAAGCACTCACTCAGTATCTGTAAGTGGATGCAAAACAGCTTAAACGGAGAAAAAGAAACTCATATTTTAATCAAAGAATCTCTCAAAATCATCGAGAAACTCATTAAAGACAAAAAAGACTCCATTTTTAAAAAGTGGATAGAAAATAAAGAAAAAGAACGCAAAAATAAACTTGAACAAGAGGAAAGAGAACGCAAAGCTAAGCAGGAAGAAGAAGAGAAAGCTAAGGTTAAAGAGCTTGAACAACCTGACCTCAAAAAGAAATCGACCTCTTCAATCAACCAAAAAGTTTCTGTCTCAAAAGTCTCCAATAAGTCTAAGAAGTCGAATAGGAAGAAGCTAATCAACCAGATTAACGTTCCAAGCAGTAAAAAGAAAGCAAAAGACGAGAATACTGATAAAAAGCCAGAAGAAGAAAAGAAAGAGATCGTCGAAGAAGACAATAAAGAACAAGCTGAGGAGAAACCTCCAGCAATCACTGACAAAGAGCTAAATTCATTAATGTCACAGATCTACAACGACGTATATGCTTTCTTCATTAGCAAGCTGAAAGAAGAAACTTTACTCAAGACCCTTTGAACAAGATTTTGAATCAAACACGACCAAAACGATACAAAAGCAGCGATAAAGCAAATCTGCAAGATTTTAAGAGAGAAAATGAAGCATTTCATTGACTTTAAAAACCCAAGCTGAATCAAAAATACTGAAGTATTCGATCTTTCATCTCTAGACTCTCCTGAAGTCATGGTCATGAAGGAAATCGAAGAAAAACTGCTGTTTTTACTGCAAATAAACCCATCGATTGATTTAAGCTCAAAAATCCTCGAGAGCGAGGGCAGCGAAATGACGAGTTCATTTCAATTTTCAAAAGATATGAACTTACTGTATTCGCTTGATAAAATTATGGATTTCGAAGACATCAGTGACTTTGATGTAAGCTTAGCCAAATCGAAATCTGTCAGCATCAGTCAGCTAGGTAAAAACTTGCTACACAAGCAGAAGTCAAGAAAAGGAAAAGATTTGCTCAAGTTTATTAGTAAAGACCAAGCGGCAAAGGCCAATGAAGGGCAGGATCACAGAAGCCCATTATTGTCATCGTTCTACTCAGTGGTTTCTTTTGTGACGAACTCGACGATAAGAAACTTAGACACGATAAGACAGAATATCAACACTCACTATAAGAGAGCTGACGATCGAAATAAAGGAATTGAGTATTACAATAGCTTACTGAAATTCATCGTTGCATCGAACCAGTCAAGATCAATCTTGAGCCCACTGGTCATCGGTGTTGGAGAGAATCCATTTATATCGATTGAAGCTTGCGGAATTGAAAAGCTCAAACAGATGAACAAAAGCATCAAAGAGACATTTAGATACCTTTGCACGATATTCATCAGAGACTACTCAAAACTTAAGGCAGTCGTTTCAGAGTTCGTGAAGTCTAAATTAAACTCAGTCAAGACGAACTCAAGACAACATTTGATAAGGAGTTCATCCTCAGACGAGATGATTGTCATTTCTCAGATCAGAGCGCTACTAGAATGCCTAAACGACATGATTGTGGTGCTCTCAGAGAACCCGTCAAGAGAAGCATTCATCTTAAACATCGTAATTAGTTTCTCAAAAACGAAAGCAGAGTTTAAAGAGTTCCTCGAGAAGCTGGTTGGTTTGATACTTGACACAAAAGACTCGTTGATAATTTTGAATAAGTCGCATATATCAGAAACTTTGATATCACAGACCCAGATAGCAGCAAAGTTACTATTGAACAAGTTTATCATTCACAATAAGCACGATATGCAGATATCAAGTGAGTCTCACACAATGCTTCAAGAAATCCTGCTCGAGATCATCGTCGATATGCTCCACAAAGAAGTCAGAAAGACTGAAAGTAACGATAGCGGTACGAGCCTCTTATTTTCCTTTCTAACTTATCTCCTAGATGTCTCATCCAAAGAAAAGTTCGTCATTGAGAAGTTCCAAGCGACAAAGTACCAAAGACTCGTTACATTGTTCATTTTACTGCGTACTGTGTTGAAGATGTCAAATGACAGAAAGCACATCAGCAATGAGATTAAGAACAACTGTCTCGACCTAGTCAGCGAATGCATATCCACTGATAACTCGATTAATGTAAGTTCACCTTTCTGCCAGTGCTGATATCGATCTAGTATAATTTCAATGAGGAGAGACACTTCAGCACCAGAGTGATTCGAGCCGCATGCCAGGTTGCTAAGCTCTGCCTTGACAAGAATAAGGTCTTGAAGAACTTCGGCAAAAACAAAAACGAAAGCTTCATCGAGATGATCTGCAAGAAGATCGGCCAGTGCATCACAATCTCTGATGAAAGAGCTCTAAATTCTTTAGAGACTTTTGTCATTCCAATAGAAGACCACGGTGGTAAGCCGACACAGCTAAAGAATATAGAAATTTTCTCTGGTGAAATAATCAAAAAGGAACAGAAAGAAATTGAACTTAAAGAACTCAGTGATTCGCCTGATAAGCACGAGGAAAGCTCTAAAGTCGATACCGAATCTGTGTCATCGACGTCAGAGTTGAAGTCAGAAAATCAAGATGTAAAAGATGCGAAGAAGGAAGCCTTAAGCAATGCTTTGATCGATAGCAATTACTACAACGTGTACGCATACATCAACAATAACTCTGACGATTGTTCATTTTTGGTAACTGCTCTGTGAGAGCTTGATAAACAGTGGAATTTAACAAATGAAAAACTTACAACTGATGCTAACAACTCAAAAGACTTGCCTGTCACCGAAGAAGCCAAGGCAGCTGCTGATTCTGCTAATAAGCTCGGCCTAAAGATTGGACTTGGAAGACTGATTAAGTTTGCGATGGAGATCGAAAACAGCATGAAGACAAAAGGAACAACCAAGATTAGCATGAAGCACAACATGACACTGAAAGAAGCCAGATTTGTCGCAGAGACATTTTATAAAGCATACGAAGGAGAGATACCTCCGATTCAAATATCAGCTGAAATGATTAGCCAGCTCACTAAATCAAAAGTGCTTTCAGGTATCAATGTCGCTCAAGTTTACCCGTCTCTGTGAAACAGAAATGAGGTCAATGTACACAGAGCTGCGCCTCAACCAGGACAAGGCCCGTTGATAAAGTTATCAAGAGACCAGCTAAAAATGACAATTTGAAGACAATCAAGCTCATGTAGCAAAGTTGATACAATGACGAAGAAGCTGATCAGCCACAGGAAATTCTGAATCGACAATAGCTCAAGAAAGCTTGTCAGAACTGGGCTTAGTTCATCTTTGATCGTGCAAGATCTTAGACAGCTAGCTCGAGAGCTTATTTTTAGTGAATCTGACGAGATCTCAGTTCAATCAAGTGAACTGAACCAGGAAATGATGCGTTTGCTCACTGATAGCCTCAAGAGCATCATTAACAATGAAATCGATACCAATCTGCTATACGGAACTCTTGAAGTTGTAGCAGGTTTAATTAACATCGTTCAGCCTGGCTCACAAGTCAAACTTAACATCAACGGAAAAGAATGCATTGGCACTGTAGTTGATGGAGGACATTACTCTGGGAAACTAGATATTTCTGTCGTCATTGAAAATGAAAAAGTCGTCACTAAGATCACTCCAGATCAGACGAAAGAGTCTAAACTATTCGAAGTTTACGAAGGAATCACTTGGAAGCAAGAACTACTGCCCGAATTTTCTCTTGTGAATGATGCGATTGTTGCTTGATTCAAAAATATTTCAGATAAATCTGAAGGAGCTTTAGATTCAAAGTCCGGAGCTATGGGTCTTGTGCTTCTACAACTTTTAAAAATACTACTGCTTTTCAAAGATTCAGATGTTGATTTAAGCAAGACAAACATTATTGAGCCATTACTCAGCTTATGCGAGGAGTATAGATCAAAATCAGTCGAGATCCCATCAGACGAATGCGAGGTTGAGTTCTGTGAGTCGTGGAGAAGAATAGTTGATAAGCTAGAACCAGTGCTTAACTACCACTATACATTAAACTCATTGTTTAAATCAAAA
>JAGYYN010042700.1:0-15974 GCA_021441665.1 Euplotes cf. woodruffi 2 WChen-2021 | reverse complement strand
AGATGACGCACGGGTACACGATTCAGTCGAAGATCAAGGCAAGCAGCATAGCAAAGTCGAAGAGCACATCTGGCTTCGGCGGCAGCAAGGACAGAGCGCTTGTTGGAAGATAGCCGCAGTTCATGCTATCAGTATTCATTCAACAATAAAATATCAACTATTATGAGATTTACAATTTAAGAGGAAATAAATTAAAATAAAATCAATAATCTTAAAATATTATTTAAATATACTAATTATAAAATAATAAAAATAACTGATTGTCAATATGAATTGAAATAACTATGTGGATTCATGGATCATAATTATATATAATTGATCTTGGATTGCAATGGTTTCTCAGCCCACATCACAGTTTCTATTAGTTCAGCGAGAAGGTAGTTGCAGCTTTACTACTCGACTCTTATGATGGGGTTTCATCTGGAGAGCACACATCACACATAGTACAGCAAATTTAATATTATCTGTGACCTATGGAATGCTCTTTTTTAGTGTCAGGGGTTGATCTAAAAAATATTTGTAATATCAATCCCTCTGCCAAATTTATTCTTATCAAGCTTAAAAGAGGAGAATTGTTTTGCGGGAGTCTTCTCTTCTTCACCTTTGTTATTATTGAGCTCAACAACTTCATTTTTGATAAAGAAAAGATCGGGATTTGCTAAGTTTCAGCCTGCCTTGAACCTGCTTCCAACTATATAATAAATGAATCTGTGCGTACCCATATCCTTGGTCTTATTCGTGAAGGAGTAAGGAGTCCGATTTCGGAATTTTTTCTTTCTTTGATTCAATGGACTTTTTGAATTTTTCTTTTTGACAGACTATAAAATTAATAAGATTCATTGATATTTCACACTTATTGATTCCTCGATCAATAATTAATCTTAACAAAAACTATTTTTGTATTTAGCAACCTTGCTTTCAAATTAACTCCTGTGGTCGGAATGATCCAGAAAATCGTCAAAAATTAATGAATCTTGCAGTGCGGATCAGAATACGAAAAATTAAGTTGATTATCACGATTAACTTTTATTAGTAAAATCGAATATTCCTGTTCAAAAATTGTTAATTTTGCTAAGAAAATCACAGAGCAAAAAGTAACATAAAAATGCTTAATTTCTTTGTGAAAATCAATGTTTACCGTATAAAGAAAGATGATTAATTCTTACAAATATCGTAATTTTTATATTAAAAAGACTTATTTTTGCTAAAAACATTTTTTGGTTAAAAATTAGTAGTTGAAATCAATAACTTTCTCCATGACTGTGTGCTAATCGTGACTGTCGGGATCGTAATACTTAAAAATAAAATATATTGCAATAAAACAGGGGAAAGATAAAACAAGTTAAACTCTGCTTAAAATATTTAGAAGTTTATGCATTAAACAATTTCATCATTTGCAAACAAGACAAAGAATCTTTATAAATTTGTGAATTACTAGCTCTGATAATTAATTCGCCTTATATCGTCGTTTGGCTGAGACTAAGATGCAGCAGAGTTATTTGAATAAGCTGATGTGTTTGCACTTTGACAGTTATATTGTTTTGCAATAAATTTTGAATGCTATTAAAAAATGGAAACTTTATTAGTATTGTCTATTCAAAAAAGCGCATGATCAAGATTATTGCAAAATACTACGATTAAAAATAATCAAGCTTTATAGAGAAAGTTGGGGAAAAGAGACGCTTACCTTCATTCTTGGCTTTGAAATGGTACTTTTCTTAGTGTCTTCGCAGATTTTTAATATTTGAGATTCATTGTCCAAAGGTAAGGATTCATTAACCGAGATCGATCAAGCAGCAAATTTTGCTTCGCTTTTGTTTCACTCAATAATTTGAATCCTGCGAAGACTGTTGTTGAATTTTATATTGTTTGAAAAACTCTTCTTAACAAGTGAGGATTCCCTCTATATGATTAGTTGAGTTTTTTGGAG
Organism: Euplotes cf. woodruffi 2 WChen-2021; assembly: GCA_021441665.1. Taxonomy (NCBI): domain Eukaryota; phylum Ciliophora; class Spirotrichea; order Euplotida; family Euplotidae; genus Euplotes; species Euplotes cf. woodruffi 2 WChen-2021. The sequence continues at coordinate 14,044 of JAGYYN010042700.1, read as the reverse complement.
TAAAAACTTCTTAATTAAAATAAAAAAGTTTCTTATTAGTTTTTGTTACTAGTATTAAAAGATGAAATCTCAAAAACTTTATTTTTTAGACTTTTGCACAAACTGAAGAGGTTTTATATACGTAAAATCAAATTTTGCGTGTTTTGAATAATGATTTAATTTTGCAAAAAACCTTTTTTTCATTCTACAAAATTAATATTTAATAAGATTTTGCTACTTCAAAAACGAAGATAATACTTTTTTGATCACTCAGTTTTATCAAGCTCATATTCAACTTTTTATTATTAATAAACTTCATAAAACGATAATTTATAATTCTATTAATACTATCGATTTTTGTATGACTGAAAAACGACATTCATCTATAATCCAAGCTGAGTTAAATCTTCTCATAATTATGCTAATTATTTATTTACTTTATCTATCATACTCAAAACCTAAACTAAGAATCTCTATCATTTCAAACACGCTCTTTTGTCCCTTCTTTCTATCTTTCATCAAATACTAATTTCACCCACTTCAAAAGAAACTGCTCCCCTAAATATCACGAGTGCCTTATTAGAAATCTCTCTCATTCTTTCCGTTCCTCTCCACTTCTCTCAGTACAATCTTAACTTTCTCTCAACATCAAAACCCCTATTTTTCCCTCTCCCTCCTCCTTATTCCATCATTTCAATCCCATCCGTTTCTTTATCCAAATAAAAGCAACCAAAAGTAAAGCCGATAATAAGATATTTTGGCTACCTTTGTGCTGCCCTTGGGCTTAGGTGAATATTGCGAGTGCAACATTTCAAGTTCGGTTAGAAACTCCTGCTTGTTTTTAATGCTTCCTTTGTTATTCAACACTGCGCTGTCGTTGACTGCTTTATAGCAAATTAGCGGTTAGAGAAGCGTACCTTTAGTGTACTTCACTGTTTGCACGCAAGAGGCAGCTGTGCTGTCGTCAAGCTGCAAGTCTCAATCTACAGCCAGTGAACAAGTGGTAATCAAAACTTGAGGCAGTGTACGTCCTAATGCATAATGAAGAAGTAACTTACTTCGTCGGAGTATACTTCCATATTCGTCAATAATATTTTCAATTGCTTCATTATGTATTTTATATTTATTTAAGCAGAATTAAGTATTAATATGGGGTTTGTTATCTGAAAAATGGCAACTCCGATGTTCTTGTTAACCTCTGTTTTCACTGCTAATTTAATTTTATGATAATAACTGATAAAACTCAAAAACTTGTTTTTATTTGGTAATAAAAATCAAAAACAACAAAATAGATTATTAAGCAGAAAGTGTAAGGCTTACATTTTTAGCGAAATTTGGAGACTGAGCACATGTTATCCTCCTGAATGGTATCGCATTACTGACTGAGTAAATACTGGTCACTGTTTCTCTTGCTTTTGACTTTTTGAAATTTGAAGATGGTTCGATTTTAGCTGAATATAAAATTATTTTACTATTAGTTAATCATAAAGTAAGACTTAGATAAAATGCTTTGAAACTCATATCAAGAATGAAGTTTAAATATCGAATCAATACATTCAGGTAATCTACAAGATCTTATTGTGAGCTTTAAAATACAAATGAAGCAAAGCTCAGTTATTTTAAATCTGAAGTTAGCAAGTATCAAAATTTGATTGTTTCATAAAGCATGTTAACTTACGCTGAGCTACAGCTGATTTTGTTAATACCTACTCGTAGGAATTTCTATTTAAATATTGTCCACATTTGGAATGAGCTTTTCATGCAAATTCCTTTACATGAAAAGCTCATTTCTTTTTACTTTTAGCTATTTTCTTTTCTCCATTAAACGAAAAAAATAGCCAAAAGCAAAAAGAAAATAGAGCAAAGTGTTTGGAAATGCTCTATCAAAGCTCATTCCAAATGTGGACTATATTTTAATTAAAAAAGCATCATTTTTAACTGTAGATGTACTAGACTCTTGAATCGATCAGAAGATGTCTTATTTTGAAGCAATCCTGAAGCTATTTAAGATCGCTTAATGTATTTAACCCATCAAAACCAACCACAGTGGCTTTGTATATGAAATTACTTACCATTAAGTGCAGGATACTTATTGACTTCTTCAGTGAGGTTGTCTATTAAATATTAGTATTGCTAAATCTCGAAGCAAGTTTAAATTTCTTTTTAAATATTGTATTCATAGCATTTAAATAACCTCAATCTGCACTGAATCCTGATAAAATCGAGCTTACTGTCATCACGACGAGGAGATGCACTTTTAAACCCGTTCATAAAGTCACTACGAGTCGCAATTGTAGGTCGGCTCTCAATGAAGCTCTTTTTGAGAGTCATTAAAGTCGATAAATTCGAAAGCTTGGGCATGTACGAAGTTTTCTGCTTTTGCGTGATTTTCTGCCCTTTGCACACTTGAAATTGTGACTTAATTCTTTTCTGAGAAGACTTGTTATTTATAACTGCTTTGTATTCGCTGTGGTCTTTGGAAGACTTTGAAGAGACGAGTCATCGGATAGATCACTTGAACTCTTAGCATCTGAAATTTGATCGAGTCTTTGCCCATCAGGCTGAAAATAGTAAACACATCTCCGCTGTTTTACAATTTTGTCTAGTTAATAACACAATTAAAAATACTATTTCCTTTGTCGTCTTTGTCTTCTTCGTCTGACTCGTCTTGGCTGCTGATAGTACTATTTTGATTATTGTTGATTCTGTTTTTAATATTCATTAGCTGTAAAATATAATTAGCGTCAAACAATACTTTTTCAAGAGCATTATTTTTAGGTCCGGAGATCGTAAGCTTCCTGATAGTGTTTTGATCTTTGTCTTTAGCCTCTTTTACTAATCCTGAAGTTTAGACAACTTTAAATCATCGCTGAAATAATAATGTCTCTGCTATTTAGTAAATTTGCGAAATCACCATTTTGTGCATTGCAAATATTTGATTATATAAACTTTATAATCTTCGATTTTTATCAAATTTTAATTACGGATTTTTACTGTAAAAAACTTAGTTTTATTGGAGATAGAATCGGCAGATAGCCATTTCAGTTATAAATTAGTAAAGAAAAATTTTAAATATAAAAAAAATTTATAAAAATTCGCTTACACTTGTTTATGACTCCTCCGCTGTTGTGAAACATTGTTATCCTTTTAATCGAATTTTTTACGTCTTTATTTTCTGCGAATTTCATTGATTCGCACTGGTGATCATATAGAAGACTTAACCTTGGGCGGGTTTATTCCGTCAAGTAATTTTCTGTTTCTTATCTGAGGTGAAAGAGTCTCCTTAACTTCATTAATTGGTTTCATTGTAGATGGCGATGCATTTATAGACTTAACTTCAGATAAGAACCGATCGTCGTTTAGTAAACTCAAAATCATCTTCTGAGTGTCACTTCTGGTTGGAAGGAGCCCACTAAATTTTGTTAGAAATCTCACATTCTTATTGCCATAATTTTATCATGGTAAAATGTGATTATAAAAAATAATAAAAAGTGGATTATTAATCATTATAAATTGGTTTTAAATAGCAAGAATTTTTGTTATTTAGTATTGTCAATTTCCTTTATAAGCATCTTGTAAAATCACTTTTGCAAAGTACTTAAATTAAAACATGAAGAATATTCAGAATAATCCAAACTCAAAAAGACTTACTGTTTGTGCTTCGATTTATTAGCGAGTTCTATAAAGCTATTTCTGATTTTTGAAGAACTGTTCATAAGCATATCACTTAAGTACATTTTCATTAGCCATTAATAACTCTTTATTTTTACTATTCTGGATGGAATCAATGACTTTCTTCCTCGCTTTCAAGCTCTTAATTACACTGATAGTATTTTCTTGCGTTGGCGTTTGTTTAATAATACCAAGAAACTTGCTCCATCCGGGGCTATGGTCGTGTTCAAATATATTGTCAAATGCAAAGCCTGGGTTATAGAGACCTCCAAACTTCTGGATGTATTCTCCGTATTTCTCTCTGAACTCTTTGCCTTTAAAGCTGACTAATTTATCCGCGATGTCGGTGATGTTCTTATTTGTAAGGAGAAAATCTTCCGTTGGCTCCGTTCGCAGGACTATACACATATTTATATTCTGTAGTTACGTGAGAAGACCACTTTTGCAAATTAAAAATTAATTATTATACCTGATCCGATTCATCAAAGTCTGGAACTGAGGCATGATTGCATTTCGCTTATTATGGACTATCTTTCTGCCTGCATTAAAGCTGGATTCTTTATTGCGCACGTGGGTGTCATTAAATCCTGATAAGGTATTAGCCATTTCTTTTTATCTTTATAATATTTGTTGAATCATTTTCTATTTGTTATCGAAGAAGTATCCAGCAATCCGAGGTATTCTTTTTACTAAGGCCAAAACATTTTAAATACATGTTGCACGTCGCTGTTTAGGATGAGGTGTTTAACTAATAATGCCAACAGCAAGATTCTTAATTAACAATATAATAAATGGCCATGATTTTGAGTTAATCAGTCTTTATCTATTTATTCTGAAAAGGAAAGCAACCTTAATCAAATATTATTAATACGATTATGATTACAAGAAATAACAATATTTCCGATTAAAATTAAAAATATTTTACTATCATATGTCAATTTTTAACTAAATTAATTAAAAGTTAGTATAAAAGCATCATGACCTAAATCTGTACAAATATTTGTGCAGATTTGATGGATTTAGTTTTATATATTGAAATTTTTATTTGCTGGTTTATATTGATTTTTATAATGATAATATTAATGTTTGGATGCATAAACTCATTTGTCTCTTCCTTACATTTATTAACAATTTAAGCATTAAAGAAATTATCGTTTGAGCAACAATCAAAATATAGCAATACGCAAGATTAAGTTTTAAGCTTTTGATTATTCATAATTTACTTGTGAACAATTTATTACTTTCCAAATTGGAATACTTAAGAGTTGAAGGCTGTGAGAATGATAGATCACTTGATGTTATAACCATTCGTCAGACAGATGAGGCTGAGGGAATGCATACATCAGCTAATAACGGCTAGAACTACTCGAGTCGTATTCATTTTTTAGAATTTAAGAATTTATTTAGCCTCAACTATTGTCCACATTTGGAATGAGCTTTTCATGCAAATTCCTTTACATGAAAAGCTCATTTCTTTTTACTGTTGGCTATTTTCTTTTCTCCATTGAGCGAAGAAAATAGCCAAAAGCAAAAAGAAAATAGAGCAAAGTGTTTGGAAATGCTCTATCCAAGCTCATTCCAAATGTGGATTATATTTTAATTACGTGACCTCCATAGATTTTCAGATTGGCATTTTACAAGGAAGTAAAAATGATGAAATCGTATAAATGCAAAATAAGAATAAAAATTATCTAAAAGTGTTCTTATAAGGAATAAAAATATGTACAAACATATCTTATTAATAATATTATGGAATTTGGAGATAAGGCAAAAATCAGTTTTACTACTTTATTTCGTTTTCTGCTAAATTAATAAAGTTAAACCAGTTTTCTATAATATTTTATTTGAAATAAACATGAAAAGTGATTTTTTAAGTATTTTTAGACTTTATAATTAAAATATATTTTTGTTAACAAAATACATATTTCCAGATTATTGAGATCAGACAATAATAATGAACTTTTAATGTTGCTTATTGAGAAAACTAAAATAAAATCTAATAATCTTGACAAAACGGTAATGTTATTTCTATTTGATTTAGTAGTTTACTCAATTCCCAACATTGAAAGGCTATCTAAATTGCAATAAGCCTTGTATTATAGTACTTAAATATCAAATGCATTTTTATTGTATATTTAGACATCCAGATCACTAATGTTCATAATATTACTTTTATCATAGTTAGCAATTCTCCACTGACTAGATTAACAGAGTTTGTGCTGTAAAAAACTACAAGATTATGATAAGTTTACTTCTATAAGTCTAAGTTTATAAAAGCAGAAAAGATTAGTACTTAAATACCAGTGTTCATGTACTGATTGCAAAGGCAGCACTTAAAGCATCTAAGATTCTAGCATCCTTGTTGTTTATTTAAAATCTTGTCTCTCAAATAGCCCTGTTAATTAGAATAGCATTTATTATATTCAGTTAAAAGTCACAAACAACTTAATGGCTAAAATAATTAGCAACCTTCGATTTCACATTAGTCGTAATTAAATTTTTATCTTGATATTATTGAATTTAAATACTTTTTATTTGTTTTATAAATTCTGAATAAAATAGCTTCCTAAAATAGTTAGAATATCGAATTGAAATCTTAAACTATCGAAATTTAGTTTTAATAAATCTAGCTATATTACTACGTGCTGATGTTTTAATGATAGGTAAGACTGAATTTTAAAAACGTCCTTGGCATATAATTCGGTTTACCTATGCATATTAATTACTTTAATTCTCAAGATCTTGATCAGCCTTGTCCTCGCTAATAAATCATGCAGCTGTAGGCAGATAATATGAACAATCACAAACATGGCGTTAAGCCAATAAAATACGTGGGTTCAAGGTAGCCAATAGTATGTTTAGTAATTTTATCAACATCATAGGTCTTGTGTCCTTTAATACTGCATTAAAACTAATATTAAAACGTATATTTATAAGTGATATATAGATGTTTAATTATTAGGAATATTTAATAAGCTGATAATAGATCATATCTTTACACCATTTTGTATTAATGCTCTCTATTCAAATAGCAGTAAGATCATAAACACCCGATAGATCTAGCTTTACAAATCAAAATGTCAAGGGTGAGTAATTGGTATATCAGCAATTCAAATCTATATAGTTTAAAAGTAATCAGATTTTGATAAAACGATAACTTTATATTTCTTTATTACCAATTAGAGTTGTTTGAATAGTAATTGATTGATTTCTATAGCTTAAAATGATTTAAACCTCAATATTAATTCACTAAGAATTTATGTAAATTTAATTCGGACTTAACTAAATGTATTTTTTTCATGATTTTAATTCTATATATCAAAAACATAATTATTCTGATTAATTAGCAATAATACACGAAAAAAATAGACTCAATATTTAAAAGTTATCAGAATATTAACCGATCTTTGACTCTTATAAAATTGAAGATTTAAATTAAGCATGGGAGGGGGAATAAGCAAGACCCAGCATTCTCAAGGGAGCCAGAATTCAGAGGTGAATTCACAAGAAGACCCAACTGTCAAAGTTAAAGAAAAGTACGAGGAGTACAGAGACCATCAGTTTGTCATCCTCGTTCACGAAAAGACTCCTCAGCAGTCTGAAGCCGATAACAAGTTCAATGAATTTGAAGACGAAGAGGACAAGGAGGAGACTAAATAAACAGCGACATACAATTGTCTTATCAACAGCGAATTATGGAAACAATCGAGCCCGACAAGACTACAACGACCTCGAAGTCAAAAAGAAAGAAAAGAAAAAGTTCCGCAAAATCAAGAGGAGTATCCAGCAGGAAGACAGCATTGATTTTCTGTGCAAGCGAGGGCAAGTTCAGACTATAAATCAAGACAGTCTTTTTATTGATATTTCGATGGAGTACAAAATATTTGGAATTTTTGACGGCCACGGCCCATATGGCCATAAAGTCTCGAGCTATTAGTCCAAACGCGTATGCTGCAGTACATCAAAAGCCACGAGCATTTCAAAATAGAATACATCATCGATCCTGATAAGTTTGAATTAGTCAAAACGACTCTCATTGAAATATTTTTGAAAATCCAGGAGGAGCTCATGATCAACTACGATAAGTTTTTAGATGATAAATTTCCAGAAGAAGAAAGCGATAATGATAACATCGATCATAATAAAAAGTCTGAAGAAAACAAGCAAAATTCAAAATTAGGCAATGATTTTGAAGATCAAAAGAAAAACGAAGAAGATGCAAAGTCTTTTCCATTGAATAACAAAATGATCTCAATTAAAAGAGACGTCCGGTGAAAGTTTACCAACATTACTGAAAAATTTGTTGAAAGCATCTTAATCAATGGTGACGAGTACGGCCTTGAAGAGAAGCCTTTCCAGCTGGATGATATTTCACTAAGCGGCACAACAGCAACAGTTGTGTTTCAAATCGGCAAAAGAATCATCGTTGCATATGTTGGAGATTCTTTGTGATGCATCGGCTGTCGAGAAAAGAATAAAAGATCGATAAATCTCTCTGCACCGGATCGAGACCACACTCCGAAAAATATGGATGAAAAGATCAGAATTTATAATCATTATGGAGAGGTCCGACAGTCTTCGATTGATAAATAAACACAAAATTTATGTCCGAGCGAGGATGTACCCAGGACTCAGCATCAGCAGGAGTATTGGAGACGCCCTCGCACATGAAATCGGCGTAATAAGTGTACCTGAAGTTGTTGAACACAACACCAGCAACGATCTGTTTATGGTAATTGGCTCCAGCGGAATCTGGGACTTTATTAGTATCGAAGAAATTGTCGACCTTGTTACTGGATACAAAGAAGCAGGTTCTTGATGTAATATTATTTTAATTTTACTAAATATAAAAATACCTAATTTAATTTTCATTATAAATTATATAATGAATGGGACATTTTAGCCTTTAAAATATATGTTATGAAAAGGTAAAAGACAGTTGAATAAATGATGGTGCAACTCTGGACGATATGTCTTTAATAATATCTTACTTTCAATAAACACCTTCCTTTTCTTTTTACTCTGAAACCTACTATTAAGTACATTTTTAATTTTTGAATCGTTTTTAATAGTTTCAATTTTCATATTGCCAAAGCTAAATTTGAAAAACATGCAAGATATACGTATTGTTCAGAAATTCAGCAGGTTTATAGGCCGGACCATGTCGGAGATTATATAATTATTATTGGATATGAAGGCTATGTACTCTACGATGTTTGTCGCAATCCTAATTGCCTGAACTCACTGCGCAGTTAACAAGACTGTGACACTTGGAGGTGATGCAACTCAAAACTTTACGCTGAACTACCTCGACAACTCTCCTACTGGATATGTGAATATTGAGTTTGTCGCTCATCTTAATCAATCCCTTGGATACTACCAGACTGCCACGGCTATTTGCTTTGATAAACAGAATGGTACAAGCGATGTGCAGGTTGGAGATAAAGGATTCGGACTGATGTTCGCCTGCTATTTACAAGGAGGATGAGACGACGGGACTAAACTCCATGTGTGGTTCTTTGCGTCATCATTAGAAAACGACAACCCACCAACTTGGTCATCAGGTGGCACAGATTTCTCCCACTTAAACACAGGATGTTTATATGTCGGAAATGGAACAGATTTCGACACGACATATAAACTAAGCACTCAAGACGCGTCAAACTTGACTATTCCACTATCGACAGAAGATCCAGAGTGGAGGTGCTACTTCAACTACCTCGGCAACGAGACAGATACAAGACTAGACTTGTAAGTTGGTCTGCCTAACGCATACAGTTCAGTGGATCTATCAGGATGGAGTACAAATACCACCTGGTCATCATGTCCCACATCCAGCAGTTCTCCACTCACAGGTAAGCAACAGCCTGGTGACCTGCATTTAGTGGCCTCAGAGAACAGCTGTTCTTCAAGGTAAGCCCAGCCCAACTATAATTTCACTTTTCCCTTCTTATAAACCGGATATTTGATTAGCAACGGAAATGGAAAAGACCAGAAACACAAAGGAGATGGAGACAGAGGGGATAGAGACAGAAAAGGAAGAGATCAGGATAGAAAGCAAAATGATACCAGAAACAGAAAGGACAAGCAAGATAACAAGAAGGACAAGAAGGACAAAGAAGACAACAAGAAGGACAACAACCAAAAGGATAAAAAAGGAGGAAGAGATGGAGATAGAGATAGACACGAGAAGAATGGAGAGTGCAAAGGAGAGCCTAACCATTTTGGACAGATGTTTAAGGATCTCGATAAAAGTGGACATAGAAGAGTACTGATGAGTGAATAAGCTAATTCAGTTTGTTTACTTTTAACAATCACTTTGAGTCTGAAGTCGAGGGTTTTTTATTTGTTATATTTTTAGTTTGTATTTTAACCGTTTGACTAAAATTTAAGGTTTTTAAAGTTAAGAATGAGTATAGGTAACAAAACTTATGAATTAAATAATTTGTTGAAAGTGTATCCCTTTTTACTTAAAAATAAAGAATTAGCTAAAATATATATATTAATACCAATCTTTCAACTAAATTTATCTTAAAATTGAATTAAAAATGGATTCAAAAAGGCTGAAAAACTTAAAGGTACGTTTAAAAGATAATTAATGTTTAGTTTTTAATAATAAAATTTTGAATAAAATTTAGAAAAAAATTAATACAAATAAATTTAGTTACTAAACTTTGGTTTATTTAATTCCAAATTTCAATTTCATTATCATAAAAATTGCCACTTTAATATTTTACCTGAGTAGAATTTAGAAAAGAACAAGAACACTGAATTCGCAGCAAAACAAATTGCAATAAATCAAAAACCATATAACATAAACCAGTTCATTAAACCAAAACCACAGGTTAAATCTCCAAACGCATCAATGTCTAATTCAAATATAAAATTCGGTCTTAACAGAGCACAAAGTATATCTCGGAGGGAGAAGTGAAAGAGCCAATCTAAATTCGATCAGGCATCTCTTTCAAAGACTGATTCGAATGCCTATCTAAACCCGTACAACAACATGTCAACAACTAATATAAACACTGACTACAGCCACATTAACACAAAATTACTGCAGACAAAAGAAGTCTACAAGTACTTGTACGGCAGAATGGCCAAAAAGATGAAGCGACATCCATCAAGCAAGCGCTATGAAATCTCCTCTCACTATGTAAGCTCAATCAAAAAGAGTACAAGCAAGGACGTCAGCGATACAACCGGCACTCTTCAACTTGGGCAATCAGACCAGCCTGCGCTAAAGAAAAGCGTCATTCGACCTCGATCATCGTATACTAGAATCAAAAGCAAAAATACTTTAGGCTTTAAGTAATTTATTAGCTGTAAATATAAGAAAATCAACTGACACGATTGACGAGCCGTACAAGTAAACTTCATAACTCCACAGCTTCGCTTGACGACTGTTCAAGTTGGATGAACACGAAGACTTTCGCTGACAACAAGAACTTTAAGTCGACGCAGAACAACATAAATTTGAAAATCGGCAGCATGTTCCAGATCGAGAAGAATATCAACTTCAACATCATGCCTTGAACTCACAAAGCGATCGACTCTTCAAAGCTTTCGCTTGACAAGTCCGACAACTTCCAAAAGGTATTCGAAGAAAGCCGCTCTCAAGAAGAACTGTCTCACCCTCGCGCAAGTGAAAGCGAGACTAAAGCTGAAAGCAAGCGCAAGAAGCGAAAGGACAGCAATATGAAGAAAATATTTCAAGCGTGAACCAGAGTCCTCCATCAGAGACTCAAAGAAGCGATAAAGAACGAGGAGAACATTGATTACCAAAATACAAACCCAGTTCCGATCTCACGCATTAAGTTTCCAAAATAAGTCCGGGCCAGGGAATAGCGAATTTGAGGATCTCCGACTTGACTTGCATAATTTCTCACAAATCACGAAGAAATCAACAAAGCGAGCAAAGCGCGCGAAGCATGAGAAAGAAAAATTAACTAGCAAATATACAAAATTTAAGGAACGGGTTCTAAAGGAAAGGCCGAAAACAACGAAGCTTGATAACTCAATACTCGACTTAGCGCTGAAATGAATTGAAAGATCGAAAAAGCCGAAGAAAGACAAGAATGCCAACCGGGAAAAGCAATACTTCGATTTATTTGAAAGTTCATCCGATGGATTTAAAATGGATGAGCTGCCTGAGGTCATCGAGGAGCTAAATCATATTAGTCCTCAAAACTTCGCTGACCAATTGAATTTTGAAAATAATGCGGCAAATGTTAAGCAATCTAAAAGTTTTTCAAATATTTCAAATTCTAAAACACCGAAGAATGACCAAAGCTATTCGAAGATTAAATATAACGAAGAAATGATTCGAATTGAAGACTACGCGAAAACTCCGAAGATCATAGTCAATGACATTGACGTAAGAAATGCAAATAATATGAATCACAAAAGAAAAAGTATTCTGATCAATCGATCTGCTGAAAAATAACCTCGTATTCAGAAACAACTCAGATGACATATCAGTTGTCAAACGGCTTTCAAGATCTGACTCTGAAGACTCAGTAAGAAATATTATGAGAGCAAATGCGAAGAATACTGACTCGAAACAGATCAGCTCAGGTTTTAAGATTGATAATAAAAATAAAAAGTCTATTAATCTGCAGCTGATTAACAAATCGATTTCTGAAGAAAACTCACTTTCAAACTACAATGGTACATTGAAATTCTAACTTCTTTCTCGGCATTTTCTAAATTTTGTATAGGTACCGAAAAATTAAAAAATATGAATAAATCACGAAGATTTTCTCAGTACTTACAAACAAGCATGCAAAAGCCTTCGTTTCAGGAAAAAGAAGACCAGCCGAGGATTACATTCGGGGGAGAGGAATCTCCAAAATAAAGTCAAGTCTTCGTATATCAAAAATACTCAAAGTGCAACGAATAAAAAGGCAAAAGTTGTGAAGAAATTTAACACTGGGCTTGATATGCCGATGCAGCAGGTACTTTTAAAGTCTTAAAGCTATTAAGATAAAATATTCATTTAGGTCTTGTCAATCGGAATTAGAAAACTGAGATATGGATTTGAGCCGATCAAGTTCCTGATCGCCTCTTTGAAATAAAATGATCAAAAATTTAACTTACCTATCGTTCAAAGATGTAATTAAGACTAAAAATGATAAAATAAAAGTTTACATTGATAATGAGAGGTCGAAGCTCTGGGGAACTATCCCGCAGAGGATTGATTTAATCAAAACTACGCTGCACAAATAAAATGGACCTGCTCACTACTGAAGACCAGCAGTTCTTCTTCGACCATAATCCAGATGCAATGACTGACGATTATGAGAACTCAAGTGTGCATACAAAACAGCAAGAGGTAGCTGAAACTATGATGCTTGAAAAATTTATTAGGATCAATGGGGTCAGGTATGCATTTAGACACTTAATAAAAGGATACAAGTCCAACCCAATTGGCAATATTTTTGCAATGAATTTGAGCACAAACATTCCAATGCTTGATATCGATAAAGCAAACTCTAATTTCGATCGATCTAATAATTACCGAATAAGTCCTTTCTATAAAGATGGGAACAATATAAACGATCTGCTTGAAGATGAATCCATTAGTTCTTCTGAACGAGAAAAGATACAAATTCCAAGCCTTGTCGATGATATAAAAATAAGAGCATATGAAAACGACTTAATGTTTAATCTCAACTACGGGGTGAAAATGCTGGCCCCACCGAACTTTGTAGATAAACGTAAAGATGTCAAACTTGATCTTAAAGCTATATTCAAGCCTTATCTTCCTGGAGAAAAAGACCTTGTAAAGCGACACTTTGCTGGATGATATTCAAAGCTGTACTTTGAAAATTTAAAAAGACCAGATAAAGCACTAGTGCGGAAGTATGTAAGCCCAGACCAGATATCATCGACAGGGAGGGATAAAAGCACAAGTCCGCACAGTGGATTGCAAAGATCAAAGACTAAATAAAGACATTGTTTTATTTCCCTCTGAGATAGCTACAGATTTATCATCAATACAAGAAACCTTTGAGAAGTATAAAAGTGAACATCTGGAGAATAAGCTAGTTTGACTTGACAAATATTACAATTTACAAGAGTTAGTAAACAGCTTTAAAGATAAACCAGATAATAGCAACACCGGCGAGTCGAGTCAAATAAAAAGGATGGACTCTTTTGTTTTACCAGAACGACTCTCTCCACAAGTAAAGCTGCAGATAATCAAAGATCGGAACATTCGAGTTCGAAAGCTTCGAGGTCTCAATAAAGAGTACTCTTGCTACATCAAAGACAGCTTTTTATTTCATTTAAAAAGAGCGTACTGCTGATACAATAGAGACTACTGTGGATATAAAAATACTCCGAAAGGTAGGAAATGTATAGTTCACCAGTTAACAAGCCACAACTTCAT